>OX246746.1:6702234-6972234 GCA_945910005.1 Isoperla grammatica | reverse complement strand
CGCTGCTCTACAATCGCTGAATAAATTGAAGTTATTTCGCACGACAAAGCAATCTGTTCGCTCGCTGGAAGCTTCATACCGTCTGTTGGTGCTTCACACCTTCCCATTGATTACCACCTATACCTAGTGTGATTGCTTTTCCATGCGGCCTGTTAATAACTAAACACAACAACCTGATAAAACAAATTGATATATCCGTTGACCGAGCATTGTTCTAGAAGATCACATCACTGCGACAACAAATAGAGACAAAACAGAACCACGCATCGTTTTAATGTCACTTAGTTTTACTATAAAACAACCTAATCATGTAATAGCACAACAGTTAGGTCTGCGAATGAAAATATACGTGGCTACGTTGCTGCAGCCTCACGACCAGAACGGCACCATAATAGGACAATACCGCATAGCCTGGCCACTTAGAACGGATCATCATCATTACGAACAAAGATGGATGTTTCAGTTAAACTTTCAATCGTGCTCTGTTATTTAAACATCTTCAGGTATTTTTGGGAATATTGCGAACTGGAAATAGATAGCTCGATCCTTTATAGTAAAACTATAACCTGGTTCTTACTGATCCAAGGAAAAATAACCTGTTGCAACGTGTCATGCAATTGTTAATTGCAATTAAGTACTATTTTTAAATAATTAAAGCAATGTTTTTAATTAGAAATGCTCCGAATCATTGTCTAGAATGACTCGCAAGGACGGGAGCACCTCAGAAGTCAGAATGGGCCAACATGTAACGTGTAGTTACCGAAGTCTAAACCACCTGACCCCGACAGCGGGGATACCACATGTAACGTGTAGTTACCGAAGTCTAAACCACCTGACCCCGACAGCGGGGATACCACATGTAACGTGTAGTTACCGAAGTCTAAACCACCTGACCCCGACAGCGGGGATACCACATGTAACGTGTAGTTACCGAAGTCTAAACCACCTGACCCCGACAGCGGGGATACCACATGTAACGTGTAGTTACCGAAGTCTAAACCACCTGACCCCGACAGCGGGGATACCACATGTAACGTGTAGTTACCGAAGTCTAAACCACCTGACCCCGACAGCGGGGATACCACAAGTTTGATAACCGATTTGAATTTAGAATAATGTTATAGTTATATTTAATATTTACCGTACATTTATTGAAGACAATAATTCAAACTATGACTGGGAGTGGGGAGGGGGACAGCCCTCCTCACCCCCCCCCCCCCCCCCCTCTAAACACGCCTAACAGGCGACAACAACATTTCTTCGTTTTACGTCAGTAATGAGAAAATTACGTGTAAGGTTGGAAACGATATAATTTGCTGTAAATGTTTTAGCTATTGAACCGATTGTGAGAAATGCCTCTTTTTGGGCAACAAAGCCCTCAGCCCCCGGCCCTTCATACGCCAATGTAGCATGTAACAGTCAAGTATTTTGTAATAAAAAAATAACCCGGAGGAATCTCAGGTCGTAAGAACAAATTACGTTTTGCTGGATTTGGAAAGATTCAAATTCGGATTCGGGTTCGGGTTCAGTTTCGGTACAATAAATCATACATAACCTTCATTCAACTTAATAATCTTCATTCCTTCATTCTTCTTCTCTTCAAATCTAGTAAAACCTGATTAGTTCTTTCAGCGGCCTGCATCCCAGCAGTCGCCTTTACGATTCACGAATAATATAATTAACCTTTCGTAGGAAACCGGAATGTCCGAGGGCTGACCAAGCATTTGCCTTTACGACTGGGGAAAACCTCGGGCAAACCTTCAGTCAGGATTGCCGGTGCTCGTTGAGGGATGTGGATGCGTACACCGGTCCCCACTGCGCCCCACGCGTCGCCACCCGTCACCCGTCACCCGTCACCCGTCACCCGTCATGCACGTGGGCGGGTACAAGGGGGCGGGCGTAGCGGCGCTCTGTGTTAAATACCCCGACATCGCCCTCGGTGCGCTACTCCTCGCAGGAACCTCCGTGGACAAACATCACAGCAAGACACGTAAGTCAACCCTTATTTACTTATTCGTTCATTCATTCATTCATTCTACACTTACAACATTTCATAATACAACATTTCCAAAAAAATTTTAGTTTTTAAAATTAGAATTCAAGTTTATTATTGTAGTATTTGGGCATAGTCTTGAGAAACTTAGAAAGACGGTTAAGACGAGGTTTGGTGTTTTATATTCATATTGTTATGAATGATAAGATGACGATCATGAAGTTAATTCTGATTCTTAAATTCTAATTCATTATTACCGTATTTGTACTGTGGAACTCCGGAAGACGCTTTAGGCTAGATAAGGCTTGGTTAAACATTTTAAAATTAAATAAGTACACGTTTTAATAATTATTTCCTTATGAATGTTAAGATAACGATAAAATACAGTTCATAAAAATGACTTCCAAACACATTGTCCTTGAGGGCGGCTTCTTGATGCGGTTTGCCCACAGCATTTTACTTCCCGTTATCTGGAACTCCCAAGATGTTTGGCTTATCCATTATCGTGATTAAGCACATTTAATATATATTTGTTCGATACTTTTTTTAAATTGTATGCACTTCTCTTACTCAAATTTAATTTTCCATCATTCGTTTCTCAAGTTTGTTCGAAATAGATATTGAATGAGAGCACACAAGACTGCACACTATGTCATTCTTGTCTCTATTTATTATTATTGTCCAGGCTGACAAGCGAATGTTACATGCGGTTCAGCGGTAAGACGCGATACTATATCGGGAGGTCGAGGGTTCGTTACCGGTCACCGGCAGTCCTGACAGAAACTTTATCCGAAGTTGTCCTCAGTCAAAAGGCGAATGCTGGGATTGAGTTATACTAACATCCCTCGGACTTTCCTTTGTCAACTATTTCAAGTATAACAACACTTATTTAGTCCCCTGAAGAAGAACATGGACTGTCCATGGGTGCAGGTGTCCTACGAAAAGTTTTAAGTCAATAGTTCAAAACTCTTTATTTGTTTGCACAAAAATTTATTTCATGTGTACAAAATTCATTGAGTGGGTCGCCGAGCATATTAACTTTGATGTAATCTACACCAAAATAGTAATATTTGTGGTGTCCACTAAGTGAATACGGTGTTGCAAGGACGCTATCATAATACCACGTTGACGAGATTCCCACATAACTTATTTATAATTTACAAGAGTGATGTTATCAGAAAGCGTAAACGAGACTAACAACGGTTATATTAAATAAGGTTCGAGGCCTGGACAAAAATGATTTGCTTTAATACTTAAGATCATATTTTCATGTTAGGTTTTATTCGTAGAAATTAGTTATTGCTGTGATTTTGCTGCAGGACAGAGAAGAAATGTTAATCCTTTCATTCGGTTTTCATTTATGTAGTATCTCATTCGCGATTTTGATATTGTCGATGTTTTCCACGGAACATAATATAAAGTGCAAGTAATCTGTTATAGTAACCCTCTTAGTGCGAACATTGCAACTGTAGCGTTCAAAGAATCATTCAAAAGACAACAGCTTCCCACTCACGTCAAGAATGCCGACGGTTTTACTTCAATATCCGATTGCATATCATGTTCAACAAATTTTAGCCAGAGAGTATGCAAGGCAGGGTACACAATTTTTTATCTGTTCAAAGATAATTAAATACACTGCTATTTTATTTACTGTCGGCCTTTTTTAAATAAGTGTTATAAGTGAATGTAGGATACACATTAAATAAATAAAGCTCAATACAACAATCGCAAAAACTCAAAATTACACGATTTGAAAATCCCGACATATCAAATTTGTACAATGTCGTTTAGTGCTAAAACTTTTTTTCCTCAAGTTATTCGAATCTATTTTCATGTAGGTATCATTATTTCACTGTGGTTACGAAGTAAATTAATGTATTGTATCTATGCCTCTTTGGATGGTGACCATTAAAGCTGTAACATCGATATACGAACTACTCTATTTAGATTACAATATATGTATATACTATAAAGGAGTATTAATAAATTCTGGAAACTATTAATTTTTAACGCCGAATATGGTAGATTTATTAAGGATTTTACTCACAAAAAACATTTTTAATATGACGTTTGTAATAATTGCTCAGCTAAAATATGGACACAGTACTTTATGCCATATATTTATGTGATTTTAATATGTACTTGAGAAATAAAACACAGGACAAGGACATGCACATTAAATTCTTACAAGCTATTGGTCACACTAAGTTAACCGAGGATAAAAAGGTGAGCTTATAAGCATATAAATATCAACACTATCCATTTATACGTATTCTGTAAATTGGTAGGTTGTTAAAACTAGATTACAAAAAGTCAAATAGAAAATTAAAATGACAAATAAGACAATTTAAAATTATGTATAAATTTGTCTAATTTTTTTCCAACGCACTACAACTGTAGCTCTTCATACTAGCCACACTACAGCTGTAGCTCTTCATACTAGCCACACTACAGCTGTAGCTCTTCATACTAGCCACACTACAGCTGTAGATCTTCGTATTATTAACCCCGCTACATCTGTAGATGTTCGTATTATTAACCCACGCTACATCTGTAGATGTTCGTATTATTAACCCCGCTACAGCTGTAGATGTTCGTATTATTAACCCACGCTACATCTGTAGATGTTCGTATTATTAACCCCGCTACAGCTGTAGATGTTCGTATTATTAACCCACGCTACATCTGTAGATGTTCGTATTATTAACCCCGCTACAGCTGTAGATGTTCGTATTATTAACCCCGCTACAGCTGTAGATGTTCGTATTATTAAGCCACGCTACAGCTGTAGATGTTCGTATTATTAACCCACGCTACATCTGTAGATGTTCGTATTATTAACCCCGCTACAGCTGTAGATGTTCGTATTATTAACCCACGCTACATCTGTAGATGTTCGTATTATTAACCCCGCTACAGCTGTAGATGTTCGTATTATTAACCCCGCTACAGCTGTAGATGTTCGTATTATTAACCCACGCTACATCTGTAGATGTTCGTATTATTAACCCCGCTACAGCTGTAGATGTTCGTATTATTAACCCACGCTACATCTGTAGATGTTCGTATTATTAACCCCGCTACAGCTGTAGATGTTCGTATTATTAACCCACGCTACAGCTGTAGATGTTCGTATTATTAAGCCACGCTAAAATGTGTTGAACAATCCCCCGAGTGCTTGAAACTGTTTATAATATTGAACACTTGTTTCCAAGTCAGCGGGGACAGAGGGGCTTGCACTAGTTGAATCGAAACGCCCGAAGCGCCGTGGTTTAGATTATACCTCTATACGTAGAGCCCGATAACACTGAAATATGTACGAACGATTTCATTTTGCGATGAGCGTGAACTGATCCATTTAAACCAGAAAATGACAAAATTGAATCACCGGAATAAATCGGTGAATAAAACTGAAATTCATATATTTTTATTTTGCATTGTCGAAAAGCACGAGACATTAACAAAAAGAAATGTGTAAAATTGTAATCATTCAATGATAGCAGATTCAAATTGTCACATTTTTTAAACCAAATTCTCTTTAGTGGCCAGAATTAAATTTGTAACGTAGACATCAAAACATTGGAACACCTTTGCACTTTTCGATACTAAGTTATATAATTTTGGTAGCTTTGCTAGAGTATATACCGGCAATAGGCCCATAGTATTGTGTCTCTATTGCCCTGAATAAGATTATACATACAACGCACCGTATGAAGCCTTCCGCTTTTAAGTCACGAATAAATAATATTAGCCTACACATTAAACAACTGAAACTATGGAAGCGTTTATCTGATAAACCCCAAATTTGAAGATTAAAGAAAAAACGAAATTCACTTCAAAATGTAAAATAAAACAATTTTCACGAAGGTTTAACTTTTACAACCAGGAAGTCTACACCGACCAATGTATCACAAGTTCCCGCGTTGAGAATCAGGCTAGTTTGTGGATTATGCCAACCCAAATTTAAGTTCATCTTTAAGAAACTGTTTCTTCAGTGGTGAGAGATATCCCCAGGTTAGGTTTGTACCTAATCTTGAGACGTTTGTTTTGAGCGCATCCTACAATTTTATATTTGATGCCATTTCAACAAAGCTGTGAATTGGAGCCCTGTGAGGCAGCGAAATACCGTTATTTGGTGCACTCAAGAACGCACACAATATTATCAGCGTAGCGGGGGAATAATGTCATCATACTCACAAAACTACAACAGACACTATGATTACAGTGTTAGTAACGTGGACCACAGAGTCTAGTGCTTGTGAAACTATAACCTTATGTTCTCACTTATGGATCCTTTGAAGCATTCTTGAGATTAGCCTATAAACTGGTAATTTCCCGCGGTTGCAATATTCAAATACTTCTAAGGTCTATAAGGAGAGAGGGGCCCTCAATGGTCACATCACAACTAACGGTAACTGTTCTAAATATATCAACGGCTCAAGAGCAATCATCATAGACAAGTTATGCACGAGTTGTCTCGCAGCACAACGTATAAGACATTATATAAGTAATGCTTAGTGTAACAGCAATCATGTAAACATTGTAAACATTCAAAGATAGCAGATTGAAAACTTTTGTACGTCACTTTTTTTGTATCAATGTCTTTCCTAGCCATATTATATATATATATATATAATATAATATATGATATGGTATATATTCTCGTACATTAGGTATCGCAGTTCCAACACAAAGCGGCCATCATCCCGTACACCAAATAATACTTGTAGAATGTAGATAGAAAAAGAACATATTGCGTCCCAACAATCCCGAACAGAAACTTCTTGGAGAGTCAAGATATTTGTTTATTTGTTGCTAATTTTGCATGAATGTATGTAGTTATGTTCAAATTATCTCTGTAATTTCGGAAAATAAAATAGAATAGGTAAAAAAGCAGGACTCCCACATTACTTTCCTTTCTTATTGTCTTGGAATAATCTCTGGCGCTGAAGTTTGCCAGACTTCAAAAGACTTATCCGCGGCCAAAATAAGACTCTTAGTGCATGGCGGTCGCTACTGCAAAGATTTTAACATGTCGTCCCCTCACCACATCTAAGGATAGAGTTAATATTAATTTCTAGCGTCCAATGCTTCTATAAAATATACAGTTCGGCTGGCGGGAAACACCATTGAGGTTTTCATCTTTTGATCCTCAGAGGATCGAGGAAAATCCAATTTTGAAATGTGGTAAAGCGAAACACAACTTTGGTCGCTTTACGGGCCATTTTATTGACCAGTTTGATCTTATTGCGTGTATTGAAAACAATTCAACACCACCATTGCATTCATTCGATGAGTTCAATTCAGCAGATTGGGTTGAATGAATATAAATATAAAACGAGCGACGACCAATTGGTCGCCTTATAAAGTGTGATTGTATTATATGGAGGATTTAGAGAAATGTCTGTGTTGTACTGAATAATCCATGCTGAGTAAATGCTTAATATATACCCATAAATGTTTCAAACTCAGGAGTAGATTACAAGCTGGTGATTCAGTCCCATTTTATCAACATTTCACGAGAAGGATTATTATTGTCTGGTTTACAATGAAAGCGATTTAATCGTATCATTTTACCGGGGCATATTCTATAGTTCCAACGTATGGCGCGACAAACGTAATAACCAACTAGAATTGTAACATTGGTTTGTAACAGTTCGGAAAAGTTCTGGCCTCTAACTTTTTGAAGTCAATTATTCAAATGCAGACCCTTAGGAAGCAAAGTCCTATTTTACTTCTTGCTGTCGAATAATGGTGAATAAAATCATAGAAAAGTTTACCACCAGTTTAGTATGTGATATCAAAAGTTTGTCGTTGACGCGTGGGTATTGAGAGCAATGAGCATCAATGAGCAATGAGCAAGCAATGAGCAATGAGCAAGTGCAGGGCTGGCTGCTTTATCATATCTGTGAAACACATTGCAAGGCAATGTACAAGAACCTTCGATCACATTTCGTGAGTTCAATATTAAGATTTCAATATTTAGATTCTAAAGAGATTCATATTTCTTTAAAAAGAAATTTACTTTACTACTTTAAGTAAAAAAAAGCCTACACACATTAAGATAATAATTATATTATTCAGTAACAAAATTAATTTACTGGGGAGGAACATTTTTTAAATAGCATTTATTTTTATTGTAGTGACCGATATTGTGTCATACATTCAATAACATAATAACAAATCAATATTTATTCTTAATAAAAGATACATTATCAAAAAAGCATCTGCCTGCAGTGTCTCTCTACAAGTATCTAGGATGAAGATGGAACGAAATATTCCTTACATATGATAAACAATTTGAGAATGAGATAAATCTAGAGTACTAATGGTAAAAATTGAACCTTTAACTTTTCGAATAGAGTTCTATGCATTGACTCTCATCCACTTATAACTAATTTCATAAATACCAGGGTAGCAGTCTCGGTCAGAGTTCAGCGAGCTCACACCACGTGTAAGAAAAGCACGTTGGAAAACCCGACGTTTGTACTTAGGCCCAAGGGTAGCTATTTCGCTCCCCAGAACAAAACTTGTTATTTAAAAAACCTACTAACAGTGTTACACTAGTGAAATTAGTAAAATGGCAAACATATTCTATGCCAACGAACAGGGGCGGACTTGGATAAAGAGGCCCGGGATGCTGGGTTTCGGGGGGGCCCGCACGTGGTGGCGTGGCGCAGCTGGGGTCTGGGGCGAAGCCCCAGCCGCCGGAGGCGAATACGCCCAAGGCGCAAAACATTTTTTGGGGTTGCATTGACTTTCATGGTTTAAAATGCGATTTTAGGGCGTGATTAACAGAGGCCACCTTACCAGTAGCAAAATAATTTCAATTATACTCAATTAATTACAATACGCTATTCTCCTATCTTTCCTATTGAACGATTGAAAAACCTATACGCGTTGACCTTAAATACGGTGCAGTAGATTAACATGAAAATAAACATGTTTCAGTTCTGTATTACATTGTAGATAATTAAACAATGATTAAAACAGGCATTAACAAGACGATGTTATTAAACTCGTTTTAGAGATATTCGTGACTAAATACACAAATAACATGGCAAAACTACAACGGCAACACGTCGTGACGTCACGGTGGGGCTGACCAATAATATATAATGATATTTGGCTATAATTCACAACACACACTAATGTAAGTGTGCTTTTTAATTAAATTTAAAAAAAAAACTGGGGTCACGGGCCTTCTTTTTGATTTATTTTGTACTATAGTCTACGCTATTCCCCTATCTTCCCTATTGTACGATTGACAAACCTATACGCGTTGACCTAAAACACGGTGCAGTAGATTAACATGAAATTAAACATATTTAAACTTTAAATTATGTATCACATTGTAGATAATTAAACAATGATTAAAACAGGCATTAAAAAGATGATGTTTTTAAACTCGTTTTTAAGATATTCGTGACTAAACACACAAATAACATTGCAAAACAACCACGGCAACACGTCGTGACGTCACGGCTGGGCTGACCAATGAATATATAATGATATTTGGCTATAATTCACAACACACACTACTGTAATTGTGTTTTTCATTTAACTTAAATAGAAAACGGGGGTTACGGGCCTTCGTTTTGAGTTATTTCGACATATATTCTACGATTACATTGAATATTTACAATAAATATTACAATTAATTCAATCATAATTTCAAAATAATAGTTATAGAGTGGGGTTAAGATTTTTTTAGTAATATCTGTACAGAGAAGTATTTACATCATAGGGACTTTCTGGTGGCAGCCCGAGGCCCGGACTGCCGAAGGGCCCGGATTTGTCCAGGGGCCCGAGCCCGGCATCCCTAGCCAGTCCGCGTCTCCCAACGAACGAACGGAACGCACGCGTGATGGACTCGGCACCTACACCAAAACCTTTCTGTGTTGCTTTGAGCACTTAGTATACAGGGTAGAGTTTCAAAGAATACGGCAAACGGTAACCCGTCTTCTGCTTACAATACAAGAAGGTGCATTCCCGGTTTGTGCTAGGGGTTTTTGAGCTTTCGAAACTTTAAATAATTGACCAATACCCACTGAAAATCATTTTTTGTGTAGCAGAGTGCATGCCCAGCGACAGCATAAATACAAATGCATTATTTAGGTTGTGTAAGCGTTGATCCTATGGCCCTAAATGCTACTCAAGTCAACTATAGCACATTATATCATAACACTATGCTGTGAAATAACCCGCCGTTTATTTTCATTCCGTCGAGTGAAGAGTAACGAAAGTTATAATGATAGTTCTACTTGTGTTAGTTGTTATACAGTTTGCCCAATTAGTTAACAGAATGATTGTATAGTATAGTCAGGAAAACAAAAATGAAATAATATTAGAGCTCAATTAAAGGAAACATAATAATTCATTTCATATGTAACCCACAGCTCTCTGAAAGAGCAAGCAAGCAAGAGCAATAGCCAATGTCGTTAAGAAATTATATTATTACCCCCCCACCCCCTAACGTAGGGTCTATCCCCGACGAAGACAGTCGAGTTCTTGTAAAGAAGACGAAACAGAAAGTCGCCTCCCGAACTCTTGCAATAATAAACAAACAGCTGTTGTCTCGAAGACCTGTTTCAATGAAAATATCGTCCAAGAAACAATAGTCAGTATCTATCTGACCCAGTGAATGTGTTCGCCGTCAGCTATCGGGCGACTCCACTGCCTGCGCGGGACAAAGACTGAACGTTGACAATCAGTGGTGAAACAACGAGCCAAAAACCTTTTACTGCTCTATTACGTACAACGCCCTTAGAGCTATACTTACAACTAAATCATTGTTCATATTTGCTTTAAAACCAACTGTAGACTATGTATATGTGTAGGCCTATGTAGTATGAACAGTCTGGGCTGATTTATTGACACAGCATTCACTAATTGTGTGGTTGGAAAATGACGAAAACCACCACAAGGAGGGAAAGTATATCAGTCTTCGTTCTTCTAAGTTTAAAAATGTACGTCATATACAATAAGTGTTCAATATTATGGCTCTTGACATCTAGATATTTGGTTGGAGGTCAAATGGTTTAATACTGCCATGGACCTTTCGCGGTACAATACCATTTGCGGATATTAATGGTATAATTTATTTATTCTGATTCCATATCCTTTTTATCTGATCCATACAGTGTCCCTACTCTTATTGTAAACTTGCCATACGGGAAGCTACTCACTTGTAAGCTTGTCATACGGGAAGCTACTCACTTGTAAGCTGTCATACGGGAAGCTACTCACTTGTAAGCTTGCCATACGGGAAGCTACTCACTTGTAAGCTTGTCATACGGGAAGCTACTCACTTGTAAGCTTGCAATACGGGAAGCTACTCACTTGTAAGCTTGTCATACGGGAAGCTACTCACTTGTAAGCTTGTCATACGGGAAGCTACTCACTTGTCAGCTTGCCATACGGGAAGCTTCTTGCTTGAGTAAGCTACACCTAACAAGCTTCCCTGTTCAAACGTTCATTGTGGTCTCATTATTTTAGCGTGAAAAATTCATTAAAGGTTTGTCCAAGGGTGAGAATAGGCGGTGGTTCTGTAACGGCACTCGTGACATATTAACGAAGTTTAGCACAGGGTAATTACTAATTATAAACGCAGAGCCAAGACTCTTTCAACATACGAAGCGCTGTACTCTAATAAAAACGGATACCTCTTTGTCTTAAGACTGTACATTTATTGTACCTGGATTTTCTTCTTTACAGACGTCTTTACGTTTTTAAGTTTTCCACAGAAAAACTATGATAAACTGGGACAATATATTATTGAATAATACGTTTCACAGCTTCAACGCCATCGCTTCAAACAACGCGGTGAGTTAAAATATAAAACACAGTTCGAAATCCCCCAAAGTACGAAGAGCTGTAGAGCTCGCAAGGAGGCGCCGAACTTTTCACACCAAGAACGCGAAAAGAAATTAATTAGTATTCCGCACCGAAGAACTGGCGCTTTCAGAGCTAATCCCCACACCCACAGAACTGGAATCACAGCAATCGCATTACTCAAATCAAACAAGTTATGTGTGATACAGGTGATAACATTAATTAAATTTTTAATTGAGAAATAATACTCATGGGAAATCCTTCTTTGTGAAATAGATTAAATTATACGTAAATAATTATTATGAAAAAGTTAGTGGTATGTTATTGTCTTAAATGAAATTCTAAAAATATGAAAGACCTGTAATTGAATGAATTCTATAGAAGGAACGCATCTCCTATCCCCTCCCCCCCCCCCCCCCCCGAAATGCAAGTTAGTAGTAAAGAGCAATAAAAATAGAAATGAAGCACACGAGGTTCCAATTCAGGAGGCCGCCGTTTCGATCCCGGTAACCGGTAATCCGGACTGAAGGTTTTTTCCGATGTGGCGATTGCTGGGATTGAGTCCTTCGGATGTAGATGTGCCACAAAGTGCCCTCGGCCATTACATCAGGGATAAAATGATAATAATCACGTTTTAATTACGCCGTTAAAAATACGATTCTAAAACCTGTAAAGATGAGATGTTATTTACACAAATGCATTGGTGGGAATGCATACTTTTAATTTCAAATGAGGACGCATCATTTTTTTACGACGAATGGTAAATGCGAATGTAGGGCAAAATTAAAATCTACAAATGCGGGATTCGAACGAATATCAATCTTGTACAAGAAGGATATTAGGGAAATGCTCAATTCCTGTCAATGTCCACTTCCCAATGTTGTTCATGGTGTTACATAGCTCTATACCGGCTCGTTGAGGCAGCTGAATAGTGGGATATTAGATATCGTTAGAAACAACTTCAATACATCTGGAACGGAAAGCTATAAAATAGCAAAAATGTGCATGTTGAACCCTCTCCCTCAGCCGACAAAAATATTGGCGTAAAAGCGTATACTGCCCTATAGATTCATAACCTAAGTTAACGTTTTTTATTGATATTGTAAGACCGCTTCAAGATACTGAAAACGTGATATAGTTGTGTATCAGTTAAACTACGGATTAAAAAATTGTCAAATGTTCTTCTAATAGTTACGATTGTCATTTCAATTTTACTTTATTGTAAATTGAATTAACTCCAGAAATCAAAACCGTAACTAACTGCCGCCCATCCCACTTACCGCCCACTGACTTCTCTGACAAGAGTAGTAAAAGTAGTGACCTCATTGTTGTAAATACCTACATGCAGCCCTACCGCGACAGGGGTAAAGGCAGACAACTTCTTTGCCTCAATCCAATCGAAAACAATTATCAGCCATACTGGGTACCAAGACATGTGAAGGTTTCCGTCATGCCCATGATTTACTGTAGTCGCCTCACAGTAATTGCATCAACCCTCGGTTCTCGTGGTTAATTCGAGAACTGATGGAAACTCGCTTTGTGCCGGTTCACTAGATCAAAACTAACGTCTTTATAGTACAACTTTTGGCTACATGTTTAATGAACCCGTAAAAGAAGAAAGGGGGGGGGGGGAGCAACATCTCGGTGTATAGCATGTTATAAGCGGGTAATAATGTCTATCAAATGTACGCTTGTTTCTTATTATGAAGCTACAGCACTAACGACATCGAACTACTAACTAACTAACTAACTAACTACTAACTTAAACTACTACTAACTACTGAGGGGTAATGGGACCCGTACCATTTGCAATTGGGACATCGCATGTTACCGGAATGTACCGTTTATGTGCCGTATTTTGGTACATTTAAAAATATGAGTACTTTATATTTTTATTAGAAGACGTTAAAAAAAACTACTGTAAATACAGGTTTAGCAAATCTTTGAAATGGACGCTATTAATCAAATAATAAAAACTTGTAATATTTTACTTGCACTAATTCCGGTGATTGTACAGCGGTGAAGTTTCTTCGGAATATGTAAGTTACTTAGAAAGTTACTAAAGAAGTAACTAGTTACTAGTAACGCGTATAGTACCCAACACTGGACAGGAGTATAGATGTGATGAAAGTAAGACAAAGGACCCGTCGGCATCGTTAGGCCGAGAACTCGATATCTGCAAACAGGAGCCGATGATTGAAAGTGGTTTCGGTGCTAACAAAAGATGCCGGAAACTAGTGTCCGTGTGAACATATGTGACCCCCTTTACCATCATGATTATCACTAGAAAAACGCTCTGTGTGACGCGTTGATAAGCGAACATGTCCCCATCCACGAACATTCTGACCAAAACTTCTCAAAGTCACCGCCATCGTGCATATTTATTAAAAACAACATCAGTAACAATATAAACAATTATGTGCAGAGCTTAGGTTTTTCGGTGTCCTATAGTTACAATTTACTTATCGACAGTAATAGAAATGTAATTCTACCTCAAACACTTATCGAATCGTGACCGGACACACATTTACTATAAATGCAAAGATTTGTATTTATTTTCTACCCACTCACTTACAAGAACCGATTTTCAGTGGCGGACAAATTTATGATTATGATTACATTATTGTAGTATTGTAAGGCAAAGTTATTTCCACGTGTGTTGCTCCCGACGTTACGACGTTGCTCTCGTTGTTACGACGTAAGTACGTCGTCTACAAGCCCAGCTAGTAATATTTGTATTTCGCATCAGTCGGCGAAGTTCAGCGTACAACGCCGACTTTGAAATGTTATATTTGATTTTGGTGTTTTGCGCTCATCCGGCTTAGGGTCTAGATTTCCCTGTCAGGTCGAGACAAAGCGCCTCGCTCAACTCAGGTGGTCCGTCGTGGCTCGCACAGCTTAGGTATTCTCACTCTTAGGTATAGGCCTAATGTTAGAAAACATAAGTATAATGAATAGGACCTAAACTTTTCAAAACTCTATTCACTAATAAGAAACAGCTATTTGGATTGGGCTTCCGTAGAGAAAAAGGCTATTCTTTACGAAAAATTCCAAATTTTCTAACCACTATATTCATTGAAATTGAGCTACCCCCAAAAAGTATCAAATAAGGGAATATTAGTAATTTCATACCCCATGACATCATTTATATAAAAACCAAAATCACAATTTAGTTAATGATAAGTCATGCAAGCTCTATATTTACTCGCAAATCATAATTTTGTAGAGACGATCCTATATTGTTTCATCCTTTGAGTAACTCAATTTGAGGGCAGTAAATAAGTACTACATCAATAAATTAATTAATACAAATAAATGATACATTAATAATAATGTAAACGCCCATCTTCATAATAATGGTTCGCCATTTACTTGCTAAATGAAGAATAAGTGTATTCTCTAAGATCTGCATTGAAAGGTCTCTGTTTCAGGAACATGCTGGCTCCAACATTGACCATCTTCCTTCTGTTTGTGGTAGTCGGCACTTCCGCTGCGGTAGATTGTAGGTAAGACATACACAAGGTAATGTAGCTATACTTCCACGATTACAAGCGGTAATTTCACAAACAAAATAATTAATTATGCATTTACTGTACATTGAATCTTCTTGTTTACACAGCGGTTACAGTGTACGATCGAAACAACAATCTATGTCAACATCGGCGTTTATGAAGTACGAAATGTTTTTTAAACACATCAATACAGGTCACCCAATTAACAGCCTCGCATCTCTGTTCAAGCGAAGTGGGCCGTGTGGCAGCAATCGCAGTCAGCCAATGCACTTGGATAGATACTTCAGTAATCAATAAATAAATAAAATTATAAACACATTGAAAATAACTTGTAAAATAGTTACAAAGTAAACAGTTTGGGAAAACCCAACGTGAAATGTAATTTCAGTATAGCTAATAGTAAACACTCCACAAGAGCTCGGACATATTCCAGTGCAGCATCACAAACACTCAACGATAGCACAAGGACTATTGGATGTACCACCCTCTTGTTTTAATATTGGAAATAACATTCACCCACTGATGTGTACTCGATTTTACAGGCTATACCCATTTGCTCCACCATGTCGGGGGGTGCCGGCGAAGCGGGCGTTCGACGCGCCGGCAGAATTCTACGCAGACAGGTAATATCTACTACTTCGGTAATGCTTTCGTCATCAACCAATGACGTGTTTACGGTCTCGGCCAACCCGAGCAGGTATCTGAATTAGCCACGGTCGCTGGTTGGCTGACGCTCACCCACCCGTGACGGAAGCATTATCGAAGATGTTGTAATATTTGTCTACCACTGTCACACTGCTCACCTAGTGTGCCAGGGTAGCGGCATAGCGGGCGCTCTCTGGTTCGCCGGCAGAATACTATCTCGTATTATTATTAAGTATATTGTTATTGTGTCATTTCATTTCATTTTCTTGTTTTGTATTATCTATAAATAGAATACATGTAAGTTAATTTTAAGCTTGGTGTGCAAAGCGAATGTAATTTCAGATTGTCGTGTTATTTTTCTTCTTGTATTTAATGTTGTTAAACAAATATTTATTTTATATAAATTATCTTTGTTGACACGCACAGTTGCTTTGTCTCAGGAGAAAACTAAAACCGAGCCAAACAGTTTCAATAACTCTGTCACAAGGGTATTGTCACACACAAGCGCACCAAGCACAATCAATTCAATTCACCCGCTATCGAGATTGTATCGGAACTCTTTGCCAAGGAACATCGAGCAGCTAAGTATGCGTACGGCTGTTTCTAAATAATAAGTTGAAAGCTTTCTTGAACCGTTTGCCTGTATCGCCGCCCTGAGTTACCGTAACTGCACAAAATAACGTCATCCTGTACATTACAAAATCAAGAGGCATTCGCTTCAAATACATGCATCAATAACATCTTGGTTTAAAGTTGTCCCAAAATATAACTGATCTCATGCTTAAGAAATATCAAGTCCAAAAGTATTAAACTAATTTTCGACTTCTCTAGTTCCTGTCTATTAGGGATAATTTAGGACCTTGAATTGGATATCAGGAAATCCCTTACACAGCTGGCGTGACGAATGAGGCTTGTGCACTCTGCTAAGTGGAAGACCGTGACGAATGAGGCTTGTGCACTCTGCTAAGCGGAAGACCGTGACGAATGAGGCTTGTGCACTCTGCTAAGCGGAAGACCGTGACGAATGAGGCTTGTGCACTCTGCTAAGCGGAAGACCGTGACGAATGAGGCTTGTGCACTCTGCTAAGCGGAAGACCGTGACGAATGAGGCTTGTGCACTCTGCTAAGCGGAAGACCGTGACGAATGAGGCTTGTGCACTCTGCTAAGTGGAAGACCGTGACGAATGAGGCTTGTGCACTCTGCTAAGTGGAAGACCGTGACGAATGAGGCTTGTGCACTCTGCTAAGCGGAAGACCGTGACGAATGAGGCTTGTGCACTCTGCTAAGCGGAAGACCGTGACGAATGAGGCTTGTGCACTCTGCTAAGCGGAAGACCGTGACGAATGAGGCTTGTGCACTCTGCTAAGCGGAAGACCGTGACGAATGAGGCTTGTGCACTCTGCTAAGCGGAAGACCGTGACGAATGAGGCTTGTGCACTCTGCTAAGCGGAAGACCGTGACGAATGAGGCTTGTGCACTCTGCTAAGCGGAAGACCGTGACGAATGAGGCTTGTGCACTCTGCTAAGTGGAAGACCGTGACGAATGAGGCTTGTGCACTCTGCTAAGCGGAAGACCGTGACGAATGAGGCTTGTGCACTCTGCTAAGCGGAAGACCGTGACGAATGAGGCTTGTGCACTCTGCTAAGCGGAAGACCGTGACGAATGAGGCTTGTGCACTCTGCTAAGTGGAAGACCGTGACGAATGAGGCTTGTGCACTCTGCTAAGTGGAAGACCGTGACGAATGAGGCTTGTGCACTCTGCTAAGCGGAAGACCGTGACGAATGAGGCTTGTGCACTCTGCTAAGCGGAAGACCGTGACGAATGAGGCTTGTGCACTCTGCTAAGCGGAAGACCGTGACGAATGAGGCTTGTGCACTCTGCTAAGCGGAAGACCGTGACGAATGAGGCTTGTGCACTCTGCTAAGCGGAAGACCGTGACGAATGAGGCTTGTGCACTCTGCTAAGTGGAAGACCGTGACGAATGAGGCTTGTGCACTCTGCTAAGTGGAAGACCGTGACGAATGAGGCTTGTGCACTCTGCTAAGCGGAAGACCGTGACGAATGAGGCTTGTGCACTCTGCTAAGCGGAAGACCGTGACGAATGAGGCTTGTGCACTCTGCTAAGCGGAAGACCGTGACGAATGAGGCTTGTGCACTCTGCTAAGCGGAAGACCGCCTTCACGTATGTGAACGCCAGGAATCTGTTGAAACAGCGTGCACGTTGGGTGTGCGACTAGTCTAGTAGGATATTCCTCGCTTCGTGAATGATACTTCAAGCACACCTACAAATTAGTTGTCTGTGCTTCAAGTTAGAAGGGCGGTCGTGCGATAAAGTTGAGGAAAAATACTGATTCCATCTCCGATTTCAAAAATAACCTTAACACTTTTCTGTGTCTGATGATTGCGTTGCTCACGTTATGATCAATAATGCTTTACACTTTCTGACCGGAAATGAAAAAAAACATCATCTACCAGAAACCGGAAATTGGCACCTTTTTGTCAAGTTTAAGGATAGAAACACTTAAAATTGATATATATTATACAGTTAAGACCACGTACTTCAAAACATATTCAAACAAAGATCACATTTTGAGAAACAAAGTCAAATTCATTTCCCATTACATGAAAAGCATAGACAATCAATGCCCAACATATTATACTAAAGTTTGGTTTTAACAAAGGCATTTTCGTTTTCATTTTCCAGATATCCAATCCATGGGTAATCGTGCCTAAGGCATTCGTTTCAAGGACACGGTTATGTATTCTCTATAGAACACGAGGTTTTAGAGATTCCCCCTCCCCAGTAATAAATGTCAGTCGGCCATTGTTTATTGTACGTAGCTCTAGATAATTGGCTGTGTCTGTGCACACGGTCAGTAGCGGTGACGCGTCGTGACGTATACGTGGCAGTAGGCACAGCTCGTTATATTTTACGATATCTCTAACAACGTGGCGTCAATCATCACTTACGTGGGAGATCACCCCGGTAATGTACACAATACATTCCAAGTGCGGAACCACCGAGTATGATCTGACATTGGCCCGAACAGGGATAGTACGTCTTATCTTGTCTAGAGTAAAACCGCGTAATCGGTTGAACCCACATTTACCAGATTTCTCAGTAACAGTTGACTGAGAAATTATTCATTAATTGTGGAGGAGGATTTTTTTGTACAGTGCTAACATGTAATGTTTCGGTTCGTCACTAAATTAGTATATTGAACGTTCAGGGATATATTTTCTCTCGGGTATTTCTTTTCCAACCCCATCTATGTGTTTGTGAAAATGTATTAGCTACAGATATGTGTGTTGAACCAACATTATATTGATCTCCGATTGTTTTTCGGTTCAAAGGAAAATAAAAGCGATGGTTCGGTTCAGAATAAACATTTCGGTTCTGATACGATTCCAGGGGCGGACTGGGATAAAAAGGCCCGGGGTGCTGGGTTTCAGGGAGGGGGAGGCGCACGAGGTGGCGTGGCGCAGCTGGGGTCTGGGGCGAAGCCCCAGCCGCCGGAGGCGAATACGCCCAAGGCGCAAAACATTTTTTGGGGTTGCATTGACTTTTATGGCCTAAAATGCGATTTTAGGGCGCGATTAACAGAGGCCACCCTACCAGTAGTAAAATAATTTCAATTATATTCAATTACTTACATCAGAGGTTCTCAAAGTCAAGTGAATCACGGACCCCCACCTAAAAACCTACAGTCTTCGAGGACCCCCAACTCCAAAAAAACGCATTATGCTAATTATTCTAAGTTTTGCCCATATCGTTATGCTAGCTTCTCTCTTATGTTATAAGGTTTTCCCGACTTAGCAATCAACAGAGAAACAGCATATAATGCAATGGTTGCTTTTTCATTTGTAGTGCCTGTTGATATTTTCTAATTTTTATTTTTTTACTTTTTCATTTCATTGCTTTTATTTAAAAAAATTCTATTGACTTACCAAAAACTCTGAGTGTTTTGTTTCTAAATGCCTACGCAACTAAGCAGGTTTCATATCTTCATTGGAAAGTATTTCGTAACACAAAACACATTGCGGATTTTGTTCAATGTCTGTACCCGCTTGCACAAATACCAGGTTAAAATATTCATCACAATATTTGCGTTTTTTTTGGCTTTATTGGCACTATCACTAGATTTTGAGCAAGACGGCTCTTCAAGGTTAGGTGGGACAAGGGCCTGTCTGCCGCCTCCATTAGTTTCAATCGGCACTTGAGTTGCACGTACAGTACCGGTCTTTAACCAACGATCCCTAGCTGATTACTAGAGATGCCTACACTCAATTTGATATTATTAATTTTTATATTGTACATTTAATATTACGTATATACCATAAACACTGCACTGTAGCACTTCGCGTGGTGTCTACCTACGCCAACTTGTCTTTACTGTGTGAGTGTATACTGGGTGAGTCAAGTAGCTGTTTTGTTTTGGTCGCATCCGCGTGATTCATTCCTGGCCCCCTTACCCTCGACAGTATCTGTAGACGCGCGCTCTCGGTCTCACGTCAAGGTGACAGCTACACTGCCTACTCCTGCCAATTGAGATTGACCAATACAATTATGGGTTTTTAGCGTATATAGGTAGCGTGATATAGAAAGTGCTATTAATTTCAAACACAAAATAACGTTTATTAAAAGCAGTCTAAAATTGTTTTTTCCCATTCCTTAGGCCTTAAGCTAGCTCCGCGGACCCCTGGGGGTCCGCGGACCACACTTTGAGAAACTCTGTTCTACGCTATTCTCCTATCTTTCCTATTGAACGATTGGAAAACCTATACGCGTTGACCTAAAACACGGTGCAGTAGATTAACATGAGATTAAACATGTTTAAATTATGTATCACTTTGTAGATAATTACACAGTGATTAAAACGGGCATTAAAAAGATGGTGTTATTAAACTCGTTTTAAAGATATTCTTGACTAAACACACAAATAACATTGCAAAACCCCCACGGCAACACGTCGTGACGTCACGGTGGGGCTGACCAATGAAAATATAATGATATTTGGCTATAATTCACAATATACACTACTGTAAGTGTGCTTTTCAATTTAATTTTAACAAAACCGGGGGTCACGGGTCTTCTTTTTGAGTTATTTCGACCTATATTCTACACTGTTCCCTTATCTTCCCTATAGTACGATTGGAAAACCTATACACTTGACCTAAAACACGGTGCAGTAGATTAACGTGAAACTAAACATACCTAAATTGTGTATGTGATTGTAGATAATTAAACAATGATTAAAACAGGCATTAAAAAGACGATGTTATGTAACTCGCTCTCGAGATATTCGTGACTAAACACCCAAATAACATTGCAAAACCACCACGGCAGCACGTCGTTTCGTCACAGTGGGGCTGACAAATGAATCAATAATGATATTGGCTACAATTCACAACATACACTACTGTCAGTGTGCTTTTCAATTACATTTTTTTTAAACGGGGGTCACGGGCCTTCTTTTTTATTTATTTTGTACTATAGTCTACGCTATTCCCCTATCTTCCCTATTGTACGATTGAAAAACTTATACGCGTTGACCTAAAATATGGTGCAGTAGATTAACATGAAATTAAACATGTTTAAGATAATTAAACAATTATGAATACAGGCATTAAATAGACGATGTTATTGAAATCGTTTTAAAGATATTCGTGACTAAACAAACAAATAACATTGCGAAACAACCACGGCAACACGTCGTGACGTCACGGCGGGGCTGACCAATGAATATATAATGATATTTGGCTATAATTCTCAACATACACTACGGTAATTGTGCTTTTCATTTAACTAAAATAGAAAACGGGGGTCACGGGCCGTCGTTTTGAGTTATTTCGACCTATATTCTATGGCTTACATTGAGTATTTACAATAAATATTACAATTAATTCAATCATAATTTCAAAATAATAGTTATAGAGTGGGCAAGGCAGTTGGAGCAACAGTGACAGTTTGAGGAATGTATTTAATATGAGGAAGGTGCTATAGGTCCTCTTATCGTCTTTTACGATCGGCAGGCGTATACGGTATACCCTGGGCCAAATTCTATAAAATAAAAAAACTCACCTATCCTAATGGGGGGGGGGGGGGGGGGGGGGGCGCTGCCCCCCCTTGCCTTCCCTGCGCACGCCTATGACCTTTACCTGATGTGTCCCTCTTCAGGTGACTAGCATAGGTGGGAAGGAATGTCCGAGGGCTGTTTGTGTTAGGACTCAATTCCAGCAATAACCTTTACGACTGACGAAAACCTCGGAAAAAGCTTCAGTCAGGATAACCAGTGGCTGGAATCGAACCGGCCACATCCCGAGTTAGAGTCTCGCGTCTTACCCCTGAGCTAAGTGTTGTGTGTTGTCTGTTCTTAGGAACGCGGGTGGTCCTGTGATGGGTACGGCGGGGCACAGCCGTCAGTCATGGAGACCTCAGCCCAACGAGGTGCAGGCGAGTACACATTTTAACTCTGCTTTACAAATATTGCACAACATATAGTAATAATAATGATAATAATAATAGTAATAGTAATATAATAATAATAATAATAATAATAATAATAATAATAATAATAATAATAATAATAATAATAATAATAATAATAATAATGATAATAATAATAGTAATAGTAATATAATAATAATAATAATAATAATAATAATAATAATAATAATAATAATAATAATAATAATATTAATAATAATAATAATTTGCGCAGGCTAAACGAATTGATCATAAACTGAGGAAAAGTAAACTAATTTCTGCAAACAAGAAACGAATAGGATCCATTTTAAAAACACAATTGAATGGTAAAAACAAGATCAAAGCAATTAACACTTATGCTATACCGGTACTTACATATTCATTTGGAATTATTAACTGGACACAGACAGAACTTCATGCCCTAGAAATTCTCACCCGCACAACATTCACCAAATACAGAAGTCATCACCCTAAGTCAGCAATAGAACGAGTGACTCTACCTAGAGAAAAAGGGGGAAGAGGCTTGATTGATTTAAACAATTTATATTATAAACAAATTGAAATTCTGAGAAAGTACTTTTATACAAAATGCCCACATTCAAAACTTCATAGAGCTATAGTATCGGCAGACAAGTCGCTTTCTCCCCTCAATTTAAATGACGGAAATTTAAACTTGCTTCAAAAACTAAATTCTGACACAGCAAAAGAGATCAGAATATCAGAAAAGACGTTACATAGCAGACATTATAAATAACTTCTTAAGGATAGCGTCGATAGGGTAGCATCGAACAAATGGTTAACGTCCGGGGACATTTTCAGCGAAACAGAGGGATTTATGATCGCTATTCAAGATAAAGTAATCAAGACTAACAATTACAAAAAGTACATCATGAAAGACGTCACAGTGGAAGATAAATGTAGAAAATGTAATATGAACGGCGAAACAATTGAACATATCGTATCTGGGTGCAAAATGCTTTGTCAAACAGATTATCTTCATAGGCATAACCAAGTTGCAAACATTGTACATCAAAAATTAGCCATGAAGTATAAACTTATAAACACAACCACTGCGTATTACAAATACAAGCCTGAAAAGGTATTAGATAGTAAAGACTACAAGTTATATTACGACTAGGCAGTTATAACAGACCAAACCATACATCACAATAGACCGGATATTATATTTATTGACAAGAAGAAACAAGAAACGATTTTAATTGATGTTGCCGTCCCTTTATGCCACAATGTAGAGACAACTTGGCGGGAAAAGATAAACAGATATAAGGAATTATCTATTGAAATAAAAAGGTTGTGGAAGCAGAATAATGTAACTGTTATACCGTTAATTATAACAGCAAATGGCATTGTTACACGTAAACTCCATGACAGTATTAAACTAATTGGTCTCCAACCGAACATATACATCGAGATGCAAAAAGCAATTATTTTGAACACGTGTAGGATAGTGCGAAAATTTTTGAACTAAGAAGAATGACTACTTCAAGAAGTTCTCCATCCCGATGGTGGTTTTCGTGGTTTCCACCGTACAAAGAGCGAATGCTGGGATGAGTAGAAATCGGCCACGACCGTACATATAGCATCCACAGTTCGGTTTGGAAAAAATAATGTGGACAATGATATATCAAGTAGTTCTAAGTAGATTTTAATAAGGTAAACACATGGAAATACTTGACATTTGTGTCCGTACAACATGTTTATGCCGGTTTTGACCGAGTTTGTATGTATTGCAACAATAAAATAATAATAATAATATAATAATATCATTTTAATTTTTTAATTTTTTTATAATATATTCACCATTCAACTTGTACAAGATACAAACATTGGTTTCGTCAAGATGCTTGTATCGAAATACTAATTCTAATTTCTAGGAAGGACGTTAAATAAACATAGGCCTTTATAAAGGTAGGAAATTGTATTGATACTGAGAAGAAGATACTAGAGAGAAGTTGATACTGAGAATAAAATAAGATAAAATACATTTGATAGTTCCTATGTGGGATGTCTTAAAAGCACAAACAAGTAATAACATATACAGCTAGTGAAAAAAGGCTGGTAGCCTACAGAATATAGTCGAGTTGAGGATAAGATTAAAAGCCAAATGTGTCAAGATCGACATACAATATGGTACAATTTATGCTAGAGGCATAGGCGTAAGGCCTAGTTAAAAATGTGGATACCGAAATAAAGATAGAGATTATTATTAATAATTATAAATAAATAAATACACGTTATAAATAAATACACTTGCAACATAAACAGTATATCCTTAAAAAGTACAGCTATAATATTATTAGGAGCAGTGAACAGTATAATATCTGTTGTACACTGTCTATAACTTTACTTCAACAAGTTGACACTGAATATTTGCTCTGAATGTAACCTTTAGTTCAACTGCTAGAATGAACGGTCATGTAAAACGACAGCACGTGGGTAACAATGAACTAACAATACTGTTTGTTTGATCCAGCACGCGCAGGCGCCGAAGGCCGACACAATCTATGACTGGTATCTGAACAACAGGAAACGAGCAAGAGAACCCGACTTGTCGTACGATTATTGAACAATTCACATTCATTCAGTTGGCATTACATGTTTCTTACTGAACACAATCCTTAATGTTTCTTGTCAATCATTAACTGTGTAATAACTATCGCATATAATACGCGAATATCTCTATGATATTTAAATTAGATTCCCCCCCTAACTCCTAACTTTACCAATTATAGCTGATAGTTATTACTAAAGGAGAGGAATTCAACAATAATTCAATCAATGTATTACAATGTTATGATTTGTATGTTACGTGAAGAGTTTTAGTTAGGCCTGCCTATAGATGTGTCAATATGTCAAATAAACTGTGCAACTTGTGTAAAGAGTAATTATTATCCTCTTTGTGTCTCGTGTTTAATCCTTCTTGTTCCTCTTTTGGTAATTATCATCCTAAAGATATGGCAATATTTGCCAACATTGTAATCTAAAATAGGCTCAGATGCATGTTACAAGAATATACGAGTAGACCCTACGCAAAGTTGGCAATTCTATCACTAAAGCGTCGTTCAGAAGCGTTAAAAATCAACCATCCTGTATTCCTGTATGTTTCACAGCCTTTACAACATACGTATTTAACAAGTGTGAAAGTATTTATCAAGCAGTGCATATATTTCACTGGTCAATGTCAACAACACACAACTGTTTCCCGTTTATCTATACCTATATTTATGTGAGAGCAATCGTTCAATTTCCCTCAATGTTTCGACAACTCACCCCCCCCCCCCCCCCCCCCTCCCGAACGGATAAGGCATCGGTTTAATAATTCCTTGGCCATAGAATCACAGCTTACGGAATACCAATTAGATTTAGAACCACGAACGTGCACAGCCTAATCGCCCCCCCTACCTGGAATCAATAGTAATTCGGCTGACATATTGCAGCTAGGAATTAATAATAATAATACCCCTGCTGTCGGGTGCACACCAGCTGTACAACTCTTTAGATGACTTAAGTACTAGATAGGTATACATAATAGGGCATTTGCGTAGTTGAGAAGAAATGTCCGAGGGATATACTCAAACTCAGCATTCGCCATGTGAGTTGTGACTGAGGAAAACCTAGTCTAAACCCTTCAGCCAGGACTGCCGGTGATTGTATTCGAACTGGTGACCTCCCGATTTGCCAATTCAGTGCATTCAGAACCTACTTTAACATCCCAAAATCGGTTAAATAGTGTTGAAAATAAAAAATCACCATACAGGGCAAATGGGGGCCCACTCCCTTCCACCAAGATGGAAACTGTTATTTCACTTTGCCCTCCCTTGAAAAATATCCTGGCGGCACCCATATATTGTTAATCGGGGGGGTAAGTTTTTACAGTTAAATTATGGTCTGCCTATTATAGGAGTGCCTTCCGAATAATATATAAGATACAGTATTACAGACAATAAAACCAGCATATCAGGTACCGGTACACATCCGAAGAATTAACATAAAGAAAAACAAGATTTGAGGACATTTTATTATTATGCAGAGATAATACTTAATACACTATTGACAAAATAGGCTATACTATAGCAAGCAATACGTCATGGAATTGAATGCAGGCACTGGCAATCCTCAGGGAAGTGTTTGTCTAAGGGTATACTCTCTTTCATAAGCAACTGCTGGGATCGAGTCTTACATTCTTATATATATACATATATGGTGTTTCGGGTATTGGATCAAGCTATGTGATAATAAAAGAATAGAAAAATACCTCATGTGAATCGTGCGGCAGATGAGCGACCTACCACTAAGTATAAAATGGTACATTAGACTTACCGACGTACTCCTAAAACATCAAAAGATCGAAAACTTTTCCCAAAATTACTTTGACTACTAGTTAATGCTAAGCTCAGGGGCTCTAGTTAACATTTTTGACCAAGGTTGAAAAACCTTAGCAGATCACATCAAGAATCATCACATCAAGAAAGTATGTTTGGAATTCATGTTCTAGATTTGAAACTTGAAACTACATTACCTTATTTACTGACTATTGCAAACAATTAGATTAAGGCCTTTACACAAAAGGGGAAATCAATTGAATAGTATCAAAGTAATAGTCATAGTTATAGTTTGTAGAAATCAAAGGTTGTATTTCAAACAAAATTAATTATGTAACAATCATTATCTAGTAATTACTATTTTCTTTTTATTACTAACAAAAGCTAAATTCAATTTTGTTTGTATGGTACAAGACAATTTCAAAAAGACATAGGTCCAAGGTTATCTAAAATTAAAACAAGTCATAGAACACACTAAAACACAATGGAGATACCAGACCAGCATTGTTTCTCAAATATTCACTGTGCATTCATCAATCTTGAACTGGTTTTGACAAGTCACCATCATAACAAAGAATAAGTGGGCACAATAGTGTTGTGCCACTACAACAGCTGCTAACATTTGTTTTGTAAATGGTACACGTTGTCAAATTTCTCAATACAATAATAATGTTGTTTTGGATTTGAAATTATTATTTTCAAAGCATCACCCTAAAAATACTAATGAACCAGTCTTGTAATCAGGGGTCGAAATTAACTTTTTTGGCCACTAGCTCTCCGGGCTAGTTGCATCAATAGTTCTCTAGCCCGAGACCATTTTTACTAGCCCGTAATGAAATAGGTTATATTGATGTAAAACGATCATTATTCATACATGAAAGTTTTGGGTCACAACTCACAATATTCGCCAGGTTTGACGTGTTTTCATGGGGGACTAGGGAGTGAGTGGGAACTATTGTTTACCATAATAAACCTGTTGGTCTAAATGAAAAGGTTTTTATTTTTTGTATGTTCTACTGTAAATGGAAAATTATATGATTATATGATATTAAAAAAGATGCATTGTGACTAAGCGTGAGATATATAGGCCTACTGCTGTAGTCAGTTCAGTCAACTGCGCAGCGCTTTCCAGGGATGTAATTTATAAAAGTACCAATTTTCAATAATAGGTAGCGCACAAGTACTGGGTACTCGCAAGGTGATCGGCGCGAAATATTATGATTTTTTGAACGGCAATTGTAAGCTCTGGAAAACGTACTCGCCCGTCGGGCTAGTGAAATAAGATTTTTACTAGCCCGAGCAAAGTTTTACTAGCCTCGGGCGAGCGGGCGAGCGTTAATTTCGACCCCTGCTTGTAATATACATGTATCAGTTTGCATACAAAAAAGCAATACTACAAGATAAGTACAGTATAAAAGACTTTCCTAATTTAGAAATAATTTTGAATTTGGATGTACATTGGATTGATAGAGAGTGAGTCAGTGCAGACTAAAGCATTCACTTTTGTTAATGCTGTATAATGAATGCAATATCCAATATTATAGTTTACTTTTGATAAATATTCATCGAGATTTGTCTAAACTGCGATATTAACCAACTTCATATTTTCCTTCATTTGCAAGAGGTGCCTACTCTGCAAACATTAAAAGAATGGTTGTAAAGGAAGCAAACCCAGTTCAAGGTTCATAGAAACTTATGCTTTGTTGGCTATTTAAAACATGATATATTAAGATAAGGTCCAAATACTGATCAATTAATCTGGGAACGACGGTAATTTCTTTTTGGGACTAGCGTGCAGCTTTTTAGGACTATCTCGCTTCTTCCTGGGTGAATTTTGTTTCTTCCTTCTATTTTGCTGGCCTGGAGCTGAACGAAATGTTATACCCTCTTCATCTAAGACATCCATTAACTGATTGACTTTGATGCGTTTGTCAAACTGGCTCTTTAATTCTAGATGAAAGATGTCCAGCCAAATCGGTTCATAAGATAGAATCATTTCATGTATTTCTGGTTGGCTGTTAATCCACAACCGAACTGCCGTCTTCAAATCTTTGGATGATACACCTAAACAAAAGAATGAATGCATCTGTTCATAGTATGTAGTCATATTTGGTTTCCGGATGTGGTAGACTGTTATTTACTAGTTTTTAGCCATATATAAATACCTTGAGTTAAATCTTCTTCCTCATCAAAAATGGTTTCTTCCAACATAATACAGTCATCGCCTGAGCTTCCAACACTAAGAAAATACAAAATAGCGTTAATGAAACTCGGTAAGCAACAAGACCATACATGAAACAAAATGAACATGTATTATGGTTGCTGGACCTACAATGTAAGACAGGTTTTTACCAAGCCATGTTACTGGTAGGTAGTGTATTATATTTTAGTAAGTTATGCATATTGTTATGATACATCTGGAAAAGAGATATAAGCACAGTAAATGTTCCATCTGCTAAACAACTAAATTGAGTAAGAAATTGCACACAATGTAATTTATATTGTGCACACAATTCCCTCATTCCAGTGAAACAACTAGATTAGTTTGGCCTATGTTTGGTTCATACAGCTTGAAATGTTGGCAGAGCTCCAGAGCATACTACATACAGTATATAATAGAGGGATTATCAAGAAAAGCTTAATTCATACCCTCTGCTGGAAGTGTTTTTAAAGTTCTATTCTAATATATAATAAAAGTATAAACCAAAGTCTCAAATATATGTTAATACTTACCTAATATGTACAGCAGGTAGGAGTCAAACACAAATGACACTACAACTAAGTAAAACTGAAGTCTTATGGCAGAAATCCATGTAATTTATTGGGACAAATTGACATAGACCTTTCCAAGCAGGCAACCCAGTGTGTAAAATCTATTACCCTCTCTCTTTTATCCTATATGGCACAATCATGCAATGTAAATACATACCATGCTTATTTCTCATTGCCATATGGGTCTTATTATGGAAAGGGTCAGGACTCTAATTTGGGATGTCGTTGGTTGATTCTGCCCACCGGCAAGACCGACTGAAGAATTTCATTGGAACTCTGATTGCGAAGATGGGTCGATAAAAGCAGGTATCTTAACTACTCTTGATTTCTATATGTTGGGGAGTGTACATGAGGAACATAATAGCTTGAAATACGCTAAACATCAACATAATGAAGACCCTCAAGAAGGACATTGACTCCCTGCCCGACTCAATGAGCAGGACAAAGAAGGAGGCAGCCTTGTATTGGATAGCAAGAAAGAAGAATGGTTGAAGAGGCCAACTCTTAGACCACTGTGATATCAGTACTGGTGATAACCGGATTCTGGATTATTGATAGTACGGTACGAGAATTAGGAATAATATCAGGACCTGCAATAGCATACAAAATACACCAGGGTTTTAAGGACAGAAAAATTCAATGCCTACAAATAAATTCAATAGTATTATGTTAGTATTTCCATTTAATTAACCTGGCAATTCAAAACAGATAATTTTCTGAAAAATGTCCATACAAGAAACATTTATAAAACTGAAAATTATACCCATTTTTTTATCATGCAAAAAAAAAACAGGGCAATATAAAAACTTTACAGAAAACCTACGGTATACCGTACATGGTCAAAATCTATAAGTAGAGCCCCCCTGTGGTTCCATTAGTTTTAAGCAGTGTTTCAATGTTCTCAGTTATTTGTAGGCTACTGTTGTAATTCTGCAGATGAATACTGCTGGGCAAACATACTTCAGCTACATACAAGACTCTAATACAGATTTATTTATTTCCATTATTGCATTACATTCGATGGTGAATCAATACAAAAGGTTTCTAGTAAGGCAGGTTTTATAGATTTTTTTCAGAATTGATCTAGAACCCTTAGATAGAATTAATCACGGCCCGCTAGATCTTCATTGACAACAATGCACAACATGAAAAATGCATCTGCAACATAACATTTGAAAACTAGTTGTTGTTGCTGAGCATTGTTGTCATTGATCTATCAAGGACTCTTTGATTGAAGTAATCCTGGCCTTCTAGATCAATTCTGAAAATAGTCTGTTGAGAAGAGCCCTAACTATATGCTTATGTAATCAAAAGAAACATACTAAGCACAAAACGTAATACCAGACAAAACGCAACACAACATCTTTCTATTTGTGAGTACACAACTTTTCACACCAACTCTTCATACAAAACAAAAATGTGACTAAATTGAGTACTCAAATTTTGATTTGTTTTAATGGGCATAGCAGCAAGGATGGTTCACTAGCTACACTCGACTGCAACAATGAAAACACATTATTTCAACCGATGGATACCACAGTAACTGGCCCGGCAACAGTTCCAAGCATGTTCCCTACTACAGTGTATATTTGTTTACTTTTTAGCAATTTAATATTGTACACGTTATGACCAGGAGTACACACAATAAATACTGTTTGAATGGCACATGAACAAGTACTTACTATTTTGAAGGTGATAAATTAGACAAATCATGATTTATATATGTATAACTGAACATTCCAACAGTTAAGTATACCCAATGAAATTTACATTATCTATTCTCCATGGTAAAGTTGTACCAAATCTATTGAATGCTTTACCTCTGATGAGATAAAGGTTCGTCCTCTGCCGACTGATGATTGCCGGGTGTTCTGTCACCAAGGGGAATGAGAAGTTCTTTGCCATCACGAGTTACTACCTCGACCAACGGGTGTAGCTTGCCATATATGTGAGTGAGCATCTTAATGCCTTTACTTCTCGACAGACCTCGTTTCAGCCCAAACCTCTGGAGCTCCATCTAAGACATTAACAAAATACATCATCATCGTGCATCAGTTGAACCCCAAATTACCCAAGATTAATGTTTAGCCTTACTTCAAATTGTTCATTGGTCATGGCACCATAATCTGGCATTGGCGTGACAGGACTGGTCATTTTAACATTGTCCAATGGCGTTCGAAGCTGTCCCAAACTTAGGGCTTTTGATATTGGTGTTTGCACATCATTGGCTCGTCTCAAGAGTACGCTGTCATTTACATCGAAGTTAAACGAGTCATCTAGTAATTTTCTCTGGATTTCAGAATCACTGGCAGATGGGCTCGAGATTCCTTGATTTTTTGGTAATGGCAAATTAAAGTCACTTTTATTCAAGTCAAGTGTTTTGTTTGGTGAATTCACTTTCTTCGTTTCAAATGTCTGTTCAAAATCTCTCATAATATCGGAGTTGAAAGAATCATCCAAATGTTTACTTTGATTGTGATCTGAAAAAGATGCTGAAGTACGTTTCGGAGAACTTGACAGGGAAACACTCTCATTTAATTGTCGCCTTCGTTTAGAAAAGGAGCTGTGCTTACCAACCTCGTCTGTGTAGGACTGTTTACGTTTCATACATGGTGTTGAAAAGATGCAAGAGTTATCCTCGTCCACGTTGTCAACAAATGAAAGATTGTGACTACTTGATTGGTTACCATCTAAATACCTCTCCGTCGACATTTGGAACAATGATCTGCGAATATCTCTGGGAGACACAGATTGACGGACATCAGGACTGGTAAGTGGAGAAACTTGCAACTTGCAGTAAGAGTTTTCAGACTCTTTTATTATGTGTGTATTAACAGCTCCATTCAATTCTTCATCTGACGAGCTTTCAATATGAACTATACTCGAATAGAGAGTTGGACGGTTTTTGCTTCTGCTTCTTTCCAGAGATGAGTGGCAATGTTTAGAATTATGGGCAGATACTTCAGGAGAAGAAAACATATCTTCATCAGAATTACTTGCTTCTTGTTCTTTAGTTTTGCATTCATCACTCAATCGTTCTTGTTGTAATATACTGTTGGAATCAGATGCTTTGATTCCACTACTTACATCCATGGAAGTATTGGACTTAAAGTTTGGAGAGCACATGGCTGGATTATAAGTGCCAAAGAAGTCTTTGACCAACTCTTCATCATCATCTGAGCTTATTTCAATAGAGATTTGAGGCTCGTTACTTGTGGTGTTATTCACGCCGTTAGTTTGCTTTTCATTGCTTTCTACGGTGTTTTCAGGATCATCAAACAGATCAGGGGAAATGGCACGACTTTTAATTGGGGCATTGGCAATTAAACTAGAAGGCGGTACATCACAATTGGTTGAATCAGAAACTCCAGCCCCAAAGTCAGAAATTAATAGAAACTTTAAGAGTTCCGTTATTTTGTACTTTCTGGCTAGTGATACGACTCCGTCTATATCTCCACCTAGAGCACGGATCCCGGTTAGTTTTCCACTATAAAGATACTCAAGAAATGCTATAGCCTGACTCTGAGCTATTGTGGTCCAATTCAAAATATTATTGCCATCTAAATCTTCAATAACAGCAGGGCACCGCACAAAGAGAACCAATTTGTGGGCACAAACGTGAGATCGTTCCTGTACAACAATAGTAATGTCACTCAATTTTGAATTATTTATCATTCTTTGCCAGTCATTTTGAAGCTCTGTCTGAGCTAAGAAAACTGGATCCATGAAATCTGCTTCCATTTGGTTGTAAGATGACATCTCGTGCTCTTCGTAAGACGAGGACTGCGAGGGTTCGTCATGGGGTAGCGCTTCACTCTGGAACAAAACACAACTCATACAGTCATACTCGAAAACTTTCACAACAATAACTTGGCTTTCTACAACAATTCTGAAATGCCCGTGAACTTACCCGAGTTGTGAGCTTTCTAGGAACTAGAATAGAGTTGCTCAATTTGGATCCAGTCTTCGCTTCCGATGGTGAAATAAATGTGGCCAAGCAATCTATGTAATACGAGTTTTTGTCCGAGGATAACGTCCACGATAAACTCCACAGTGCATTTCCCTAAACATATACACAAGCATCAAGTAAAGTTACATTTTAATAGCAACTGAATTAAGGGGCCTCAATATCACTGGAAGGATGTATATATTGTGATATACCATCCGTATGCATACATAGGATTGCTTATAGGGCTTGTCCCAAGCTAGTTCAACAATCACATATGCTGGTGTCTAGGTAGCGGTATAAGTATTAAATATAATCTAGCAGCTGTCAACTGTCAGACCGCAATGTTTGTACCGTCCCCTGTGCTGTTGACGGAACGGAACTAACATTGATGACGTGAATAAGAACAAGCCTTATAGATTAGAGACCTTCAAAGTGATGAGTATTGTACAACCAAATTAATAAGTACAGTAAGTAAGTACTAAGTAGTAGTGAGTGTTTAACAAGAAAAAGTTTCAACAGGCTACATAACACAATCATTAAGGCCTACTTGCAAAATCCTCACAAACCTGTTGATCATCTTGAAAGAGATTCAAGCTCTCCCCATCTTTTGCTGAAGATGAAGAACTATCGTCTTTAATAAGGACCAAAGCCACTTTTTCTGTTATAATACGTAGACGTTCTTCTGAACTTCGAACTAGCAAAGTAGGCACTGGTTTTGGTTGTTTCTTTGATTTTTTACCTGGACCTAAAATGCCAATAAACATATTGATATATTAAAAATACTGTAGTACTTATAATATTATCAATATTAATCATGTTGACCGACAAAACTCTGTGTATGTGTGTGCGTGTGTGTGTAATGTGCCCTGTCCAGCAAAGAGAACGAACAGAAATAGGATACCAGAGAAAATTGCTTGAAAGATCGGCACTGGTTACTCCCTTATATTTCAATAAAAATACTTTGAAAATATGTGCGGGATACAGAAAACTAGTCACCCAAATATATATAGCTGGCAATATGAACTTTATCCCAAGTTAACTGTGGTACACAAAAGACCAAGCCCCTATGTGGGCTCTCTGTGACCGCGCGCTATTTAAAACACTTAGCTCGGGCTTCACACGTAATCTATGTACATCCCGGGCAGCGGTAAAGCCAACACTGAGTATAGGTATCTGTTTACTTTAATTGAAACAGCGTTCACGAAATTGGTGGTTGAATATAAGAATGTAGTATAACAACATGAGTAAAGGTATCTGTTTACTTTACTTGAAACAGCGTACACGCGAATGGTTGTTCAGTATAAGAATGTAATATGACAGCATGAGTATAGGTATCTGTTTACTCTAGTTGAAACAGCGTTCACGCAATTGGCAGCATCTGCAGCATTGGTGGTTGAGAAAAAGAATGGAATATGACAGCATGAGTATAGGTATCTCTTAACTTTAGTTGAAACAGCGTGCACGCAAATGGTAGTTGAGTATAAGAATGTAATATGACAGCATGAGTATAGGTATCTGTTTACTTTAGTTGAAACAGCGTTCACACAATTGGTGGTTGAATATATGAATGTAGTATAACAACATGAGTATAAGTATCTGTTTACTTTAGTTGAAACAGCGTTCACGCCATTGGCGGTTGAGTATAAGAATGTAATATAACAACTAAAGAGTAGAGGTATCTGTTTACTTTAGTTGAAACAGCGTGCAGGCGACTGGTGGTTGAGTATAAGAATGTAATATGACAGCATGAGTATAGGTATCTGTTTACTTTAGTTGGAACCGAGTTCACGCGACTGGTGTTTGAGTATAAGAATGTAATATGACAGCATGAGTATAGGTATCTGTTTAGTTTAGTTGAAACAGCGTGCAGGCGACTGGTGGTTGAGTATAAGAACGTAATATAACAACATGAGTATAGGTATCTGTTTACTCTAGTTGAAACGGCGTTCACGCAATTGGCAGTTGAGTATAAGAATGTTATATGACAGCATGAGTTTAGGTATCTGTTTACTTAAGTTGAACAGCGTGCACGCGACTGGTGGTTGAGTATAAAGGTGTAATATGACAGCATGAGTATAGGTATTTGTTTACTTTAGTTGAAACAGCGTTCACGCAATTGGCGGTTGAGTATAATAATGTAATATAACAACATGAGTAATATGTAATATGACTTTAGTTGAAACAGCGTTCACGCAATTGGCGGTTGAGTATAAGAATGTAATATAACAACATGAGTATAGGTATCTGTTTACTTTAGTTGAAACAGCGTTCACGCACTTGGTGGTTGAGTATAAGAATGTAATATGACAGCATGAGTATAGGTATCTGTTTACTTTAGTTGGAACATCTTTCACGCGACTGGTGTTTGAGTATAAGAATGTAATATGACAGCATGAGTATAGGTATCTGTTTACTTTAGTTGAAACAGCGTTCACGCACTTGGTGGTTGAGTATAAGAATGTAATATAACAACATGAGTATAGGTATCTGTTTACTTTAGTTGAAACAGCGTTCACGCACTTGGTGGTTGAGTATAAGAATGTAATATGACAGCATGAGTATAGGTATCTGTTTACTTTAGTTGGAACATCTTTCACGCGACTGGTGTTTGAGTATAAGAATGTAATATGACAGCATGAGTATAGGTATCTGTTTAGTTTAGTTGAAACAGCGTGCAGGCGACTGGTGGTTGAGTATAAGAATTTTATATGGCAGCATGAGTATAGGTAACTGTTTACTTTAGTTGAAACAGCGTGCACGCGACTGGTGGTTGAGTATAAGAATGTAATATTTCAGCATGAGTATAGGTATCTGTTTACTATAGTTGAAACAGCGTTCACGCAATTGGCAGTTGAGTATAAGAATGTAATATGACAGCATGAGTATAGGTATCTGTTTACTTTAGTTGAAACAGCGTGCAGGCGACTGGTGGTTGAGTATAAGAATGTTATATGTCAGCATGAGTATAGGTAACTGTTTACTTTAGTTGAAACAGCGTGCACGCGACTGGTAGTTGAGTATAAGAATGTAATATTTCAGCATGAGTATAGGTATCTGTTTACTATATTTGAAACAGCGTTCACGCAATTGGTGGTTGAGTATAAGAATGTTATATGTCAGCATGAGTATAGGTAACTGTTTACTTTAGTTGAAACAGCGTGCACGCCACTGGTGGTTGAGTATAAGAATGTAATATTTCAGCATGAGTATAGATATCTGTTTACTATAGTTGAAACAGCGTTCACGCAATTGGCAGTTGAGTATAAGTATGTAATATGACAGCATGAGTATAGGTATCTGTTTACTTTAGTTGAAACAGCGTGCAGGCGACTGGTGGTTGAGTATAAGAATGTTATATGTCAGCATGAGTATAGGTATCTGTTTACTTTAGTTGAAACAGCGTGCACGCGTCTGGTGGTCGAGTATAAGAATGAAATATGACAGCATGAGTATAGGTATCTGTTTACTATAGTTGAAACAGCGTTCACGCAATTGGTGGTTGAGTATTAGAATGTAATATGACAGCATAAGTATAGGTATCTGTTTACTTTAGTTGGAACAGCGTGCACGCGACTGGTGGTTGAGTATAAGAATGTAGTATAACAACATGAGTAATATGTTATATGACTTTAGTTGAAACAGCGTTCACGCAATTGGCGGTTGGGTATAAGAATGTAAAGTAACAACATGAGTATATGTATCTGTGTACTTTAGTTGAAACAGCGTTCACGCACTTGGTGGTTGAGTATAAGAATGTAATATGACAGCATGAGTATAGGTATCTGTTTACTCCAGTTGAAACAGCGTTCACGCACTTGGTGGTTGAGTATAAGAATGTAATATGACAGCATGAGTATAGGTATCTGTTTACTTTAGTTGGAACAGAGTTCACGCGACTGGTGTTTGAGTATAAGAATGTAATATGACAGCATGAGTATAGGTATCTGTTTACTTTAGTTGAAACAGCGTTCACGCACGTGGTGGTTGAGTATAAGAATGTTATATGACAGCATGAGTATAGGTATATGTTTACTTTAGTTGAAACAGCGTTCACGCAATTGGCGGTTGAGTATAAGAATGTTATATGACAGCATGAGTATAGGTAACTGTTTACTTTAGTTGAAACAGCGTGCACGCGATTGGTGGTTTAGTATAAGAATGTAATATTTCAGCATGAGTATAGGTATCTGTTTACTATAGTTGAAACAGCGTTCACGCAATTGGTGGTTGAGTATTAGAATGTAATATGACAGCATAAGTATAGGTATCTGTTTACTTTAGTTGGAACAGCGTGCACGCGACTGGTGGTTGAGTATAAGAATGTAGTATAACAACATGAGTAATATGTAATATGACTTTAGTTGAAACAGCGTTCACGCAATTGGCGGTTGGGTATAAGAATGTAAAGTAACAACATGAGTATATGTATCTGTGTACTTTAGTTGAAACAGCGTTCACGCACTTGGTGGTTGAGTATAAGAATGTAATATGACAGCATGAGTATAGGTATCTGTTTACTCCAGTTGAAACAGCGTTCACGCAATTGGCAGTTGAGTATAAGAATGTAATATGACAGCATGAGTATAGGTATCTGTTTTTTAGTTAAAACAGCGTTCACGCGACTGGTGGTCGAGTATAGGAATGTAATATGACAGCATGAGTATAGGTATCTGTTTACTTTCGTTGAAACAGCGTTCACGCAATTGGTGGTTGAGTATAAGAATGTAGTATGACAGCATGAGTATAGGTATCTGTTTACTTTAGTTGAAACAGCGTATACGCGACTGGTGGTTGAGTATAAGAATGTAATATGACAGCATGAGTATAGGTATCTGTTTACTTTAGTTGAAACAGCGTTCATGCAACTGGCAGTTGAGTATAAGAATGTAATATAACAACATGAGTATAGGTATCTGGTTACTCTAGTTGAAACAGCGTTCACGCAATTGGCAGTTGAGTATAAGAATGTAATATGACAGCATGAGTATAGGTATCTGTTTACTTTAGTTGAAACAGCGTTCACGCAATTGGTGGTTGAGTATAATAATGTAATATAACAACATGAGTAATATGTAATATGACTTTAGTTGAAACAGCGTTCACGCAATTGGCGGTTGAGTATAAGAATGTAATATAACAACATGAGTATAGGTATCTGTTTACTTTAGTTGAAACAGCGTTCACGCACTTGGTGGTTGAGTATAAGAATGTAATATGACAGCATGAGTATAGGTATCTGTTTACTTTAGTTGGAACAGAGTTCACGCGACTGGTGTTTGAGTATAAGAATGTAATATGACAGCATGAGTATAGGTATCTGTTTAGTTTAGTTAAAACAGCGTGCAGGCGACTGGTGGTTGAGTATAAGAATTTTATATGGCAGCATGAGTATAGGTAACTGTTTACTTTAGTTGAAACAGCGTGCACGCGACTGGTGGTTGAGTATAAGAATGTAATATTTCAGCATGAGTATAGGTATCTGTTTACTATATTTGAAACAGCGTTCACGCAATTGGTGGTTGAGTATAAGAATGTAATATGACAGCATGAGTATAGGTATCTGTTTACTTTAGTTGAAACAGCGTGCACGCGTCTGGTGGTCGAGTATAAGAATGAAATATGACAGCATGAGTATAGGTATCTGTTTACTTTAGTTGAAACAGCGTTCACGCAATTGGCGGTTGAGTATAAGAATGTAATATGACAGCATGAGTATAGGTATCTGTTTACTTTAGTTGAAACAGCGTTCACGCAATTTGTGGTTGAGTATAAGAATGTAGTATAACAACATGAGTATAGGTATCTGTTTACTTTAGTTGAAACAGCGTTCACGCAATTGGTGGTTGAGTATAAGAATGTAGTATAACAGCATGAGTATAGGTATCTGTTTACTTTAGTTGAAACAGCGTTCATGCAAATCTCGCACTCGAGAACATCACACCGCGTTCATGCATATCTCGCACTAGAGAAAATCACACTGTTTTTTCCCAAAAGATGAGTAGGCCTGTACAATGCTAGTTTGCAACACATCTGCTTCAATTAATTATGTGGAAGAAACTGTGTGTAAAGTTATCCCCATGGACACAAAATTTACGATAACGTCGCGTGTGTATATAATGACCGTTGGTATTTAGGGAAAGTGCTAAAACATTAGGAAGCAGACGACGACTATTAGGCCTACGTTCATTCCTTCAGCCCTCCCGTACCTATGACATAATTTCAATTAACAAGAAATGACAAGACAGACATGGAAGTCTTATACAAATATGCTTTGAGTACTATCCGCCCTGGAACTTTCAACTGCGACCAGTCGAACAGCAAGCGTTTAAAAGAAGAAATAGACACGTTAATGAAATCGAAGTTCAAGTGAAATATTGAAGAACCATCAATTATAGCCAAGTAACAATATTATTGTTTTCTGCTGTATTTCAGACCATCATGAGCTATTGTAAGTACACTTCTTACGACAAGAATACATGTGCGTAACGTTGTTTTGACTGATTTTCTAAATGCTGTATTTTGTAAACCGTGTTGTATAACAACCCAAACTTTTTAGTCACTGACAGACCTACATAAGGGCAAATTATTCCCTTATTTTCAATTTTATCTTCACCCCCATTAGAGATACATGACCTTGAACATGTCAAAATTGGAGTTTTTCCAATTTTGGGTATTTTTTTCACCCATTTAGGGATAGAAAAACAAAGGTTATATTTTTTGCCCTGTTTTATATATTCCCAATGTGCAAGGAGAAGAAAACAGTAATCATTTATCTTCAACCCCTATCAAGAAATATGGCTTCAAACTTGATGGAAAAATGATTTCCGAAGTCGATGTTTGACCTTGGATAGAACCAATATGGCTGACATATACTTTATTTTAGAAACACATTTGGAATGTTCTGACTCTTTTAAACAAAATACGTCCTTTGCTTTGTTCTGATTGGACGGATAGTTTACGAGTTACACGAGTAACACGATGTAACATAGAAGTCCAAAATGGTGACTTTTGCTGCGACCGCCTGGCTTCTAAAGCCTGTTACTTTTTAGCGAGTCATAAAAAAAATCTAAAAATTTGGGGCTAGAGTCCAAACACATATAGGAACAAATGGTAAAAGTTAAAAAAATATCTGAGATGGGTCAGCAACCAATTAATTCAAAATTGGACCATTTTCAATTAAATGACCCACGTGTCTTTTGTCAGAAAATAGGGGTGTATGGTCTCAGAGTTTAACAAATGGGAAATGCCAATTGAGCTGTGTGAAGACAACAGGATTATATGTTCATTTATTTTTGTTGGTTTACAGTCGGTCAACGTATTACTTAGAAGAAAGTGTAGCCTACAATTTATTACATTTCAATTCTATATTGGCCTACTATTATTTTAACAACTTAGGCCTACTCTGATTGAAGCCCCATTATTAGGGCAATGCTCATCAAGAATTAGTCAGTCCAGAATGTCCATTCTGAAACTTTTACTATTGGTCCTCGTATTATATCACTTAAATTTGAAGTTGCAATTCGAAAACTAGACTAAAACTACTGCATCGGAAACGGGAAATTTCATAAAACTTGACAAGTTGACCAATCAGATTCAAGCAATTCTGAACTTGACAAATATTCAACCACTATTATTACCATGATCTGACCAATTTCAGCAAGGTGCGGCATTTGAGGAATGAGTGACAGTGAATGCACCTTGTAGCTTAACTACTGAACTAACTAGATGATCAATGTAAAGTAAACATTGTAAATCATCACTATCCTAGGCCTAATATTTATTACTAATATCACTAGTACTATTTTATCACTAATATTTATTGATCAAGTACATACCCACTTTCGGCAACTTAAGTCGTTCAAGGAATTCTTTCTGCATTTGTTTAATATTTTGAGGAACAGTCCCATCTTCAATGATAGAAGCAGGCAATGCCTCTGTCAGGTTGGAGAGTTCAAGATGTTTAGACTCTTCAAGTGATGACGACAAGGCTATAGCAAGCTGCAGCTGATTCTTAGACAAAGAACTTTGTGCTTTTGCTCGAGGCATGTTTCCAACATCCAACTAAAAAAAAAATGTCTACCTAGTCTATATTAATTATTAATGAACTGCTTTTCTTATCGTGATGCCATGGTCTTTTCAAGCTCAATGTGTTCTCTGATTGATTCTCCACGGCTTGGACTTAAAACAGACATTAGGTTCTTTCGATCGATCTCTTCTGGAGTGTGACTAAAATAGCCTTCCTGAATATCTTTCTTCAGTCGATTCGCAAGGCTTGAATAACTGGAATGAGAATCATAAGCAATTTAGTTACCTAATAGTTACATTGTACATATAAAACATTTGAATACCATTTGCCTATGAATCCTGCCCTCTAGTTAATCCTTCCGAAATCCCAACCATAGGTGCATTTATATAACCATACACATTTGTCTTACATTGAATTCACATTTGATATTCTTTGTTAAAGCCCAGTGCACAACGCATGCATACATGCACAACGCATGATTGGTCTGTCGTAAGGATTATGGTAGGCCTACCTACTGCAATAAGATACCTGAACTCTCTTATGACAGTCTTATTGCAATTGCTATTGCAATCACGAAGTGTGTGAAACCTTGTTCGTAATCCATATAGCCCAACACGCCTTGTAAATATACCGCGAGACATTCTCTTGATTTTGATTGCACCGGGCTTTAGGCTTACTTTAAAACTAGGCCAAGACCCTAGACCTATTCACTCTTTTTCAAGACGAATATATGACTAGGCCTACCATTTACTAGCGTAGCTGAGTCCAGACTAACCAGTACGTGCACTCAGTCTACAGTCTCAGTTCAGTAGCCTATGTGTTTATCACAGACTTTTAGTGTGTACTCCCATACCCTACTAGGTAGTTTGTACAGGCCCGTTCCCATTGAGTGTGCTGGCTTGGGTCATAGGTGCCCCAAGTGTTTACCAGGCAAATCTAGTCAAAATTGAGTAGGGCCTAGGCCTACGTACTGGCTAGGCCTAGGCCTACCCTAGGCTAGTGTGGTCTCGGCTCCCGTGGTAAACGCAGTATAACCCTATTCATATTTCTATGTAGGCCTTGGGCCAGGGCCTATGTCAAAAAAAATCTGGCCTGCACAAGCCCTACATATGTACAAATATAGGTATAATAAAGTATAGGTACCTAGGCCTAGGCCTAGGCCCTTCAAAACAGTGTCTTAATTTAGTGGCCTTACCCCACCCTAGGCGGCTAGGGCTAGGCTAGCTTACTCTAGGGAGTTTAGGGGCATTGTGTATCCAATCTCTTACGATATTATCCAAGGGATTGGATACACAATGGTATGGGTAGGTAGGGTAGGCCTAGGCCTAGCCTAGGCCTACTTACTTGTAAACAATGCCACAAGTCACACCAATCGCTATTACTCCCAACGCAAAACGATTTCGAATTTTGTAGACTGGCGTTCCAATAGTTCGGCGTGGTTTATCCATAACTTAGCTTAATAGTCGGTTTAATAAGTCCTAAGTCTACAACAGACAAGTGCTTAACATCATAAAACACTGTTGCTTATCATATGGCCAACCATTTATCAAATTATCATCTTCTTCTTTTTGCCAGTGGTTTCGGTCGGTCACAGTTTCGGAGTTACAACAACAGTTGGGAAAGGGCGCTTAATTCGATTAATAATCCAACACCTAGTCGGTCGGGTGTGTGTTAGTTGTAATTTTTAGGATATTTATTGTCGTTACATATAATGCAATTGTTTGATGTTATGATCTCTACCCCAACCTATTTTATTATCACGGTATAAGGAGTGTATAGGCCTACAATATCCACTATCGAAACTGGACCAATTTTCTTGCAGCAAACACATCCGCGCGCAGTCCTGTGGTAGTTCTACAACTTGAGACAGTTTTGTTTTATAATGGTAAACAATAAACATGTCCACCAGATACCCGCTCACTACTGACGTAGGGAAGCAGTCGTGCACAAGCTGATCTTGCTTCTCTGCGCTACTGATCTCATACTGGACTATTATGCCACACTGAATAATTGACTGAGCAAAGAAAATGATTATTATTGTATACTATGATCAGTGGGTTATTGTTTATGATGTGGCAGTGGCAAAGTGTGTAAAAGATGTAGAACCATGTGATATTTTTTTTGCCTTATACTGATCTATTTTTTAATCACGAATTTAACTTTAAAATGAACGATAAGTACAATATCAAGTCGTACTATCAGTACATTATTAGCAGAACTAAAATAACAACGATTCTTTTGGACTTAGTATGGTTTTTGTGTTTCATATTTGTTTTGTTTTGGTTTGGTTTGTTCATGGTTTTGTTATTTCAAGTCCATTCTTGAGCAAGTTCGTTCTTGAGCGGTTCTTGAGCTTCTTCCAAGGCTTAATACAATGAAGCTGATAAGAGATGGCACACATGGCTCTAATTCGGAAGATCACTGGTTCGATACCTGACACTGGCAAATTATTCGGAGGTTTTCCTCTGTCATTAGGCGAATGCTGTGATTGAGTTATACTAACGGATACTTGTCATATCTTTCCTTCCCTTCTTCCCTAATATTCCAAATGTTAGTATAATAATTTCAAAGAGTTGGAATATAGTTATAACTTCAAGAGAGGCATTGTTCCATGGGCAGGTTTCCTACGAAAACTTATATTTATAAAGCGAAGACTTGGGGGAGGAAAAAACACACTTGGATGTCCTCGTTTATCCTGAATATTCGATAACTTTTCAGGATTTGTCTCAAAGGACACCGGCACGTATTTCCACAAGCCAAACGCTTTGAGACAATAAGAGTGGTTAGAGTGGAGCTATTTTGATCACTCCTCCCTGCGGTTGCATCACTGTGTGAGGTCCCTAGTCCAAGACTCCAACGAGACTGTGACCCTAGTTAGTTGAGCATGTATATCCTAGAGAGACGGTTCTTGCTGTTCGTGCTGCTGTGCTGCTGTACGTGCTGCACCGGTTTACCCAAACAGCTGCTGTACCCTCATGGGTCAACTACGCTACCTACCGACCAGGATGAAGCATCGAGCCCAGAAATCACACTTAAGGTGCCCATCGTATTTTACGATGAAACCTATGAAGCCATATACGTAAGTGTTAACTAAATCGGCAACACGTTTTACTGTCTTTTTCGTTTTCCTTAATTGTCATCATAGTATTTCGTAAAATAAGCATTTTGATGTTGTATTCAGTGAAAGGGGTATATTCTAACACCGGAGAACACTAAAAGCTGAAGATTACAGTAGAGTTGATATTGCAAGTTGTCTGTAGGTTTATTTAGAGAAGATATTGCCCTCGACAACAATTCCGACCGCGTCCACATTCGTTTTCTTTTTATTCAAATTCAAAATTAGATATAAATAATCCGCCCTCAGTCTAAGAACTATCTTGTGGTGCCGGCGTCGGCTACTGAATAGCTCTGGACTGGAGATTCCTATCTTATAATTAAGAAGCGTAGACCCTAACTTGTTAGCTTGGATTGATTAATTGCGCATGCATGCATGGCGTGCGGTCCGTCAGTAATACCGTTTCCGGTTTGTCAATGAAGTTAGGTGGAATCAATTTAAAATACACGCTTGACGGGGTGAACCACCTACATTGGTCGCGAAACTTGTGAAAGCAAGATACATGTGAAAGATCTGTGGCATGAATAATAATAACAATAACAGCAACAATAATAATAATAATCATTATTATTATTATTTTTCATAGGAAAGCTGTCCAGGGACAATTCATGCCCTTCTTTAGGTGATGAACCAGGTACCTGTATCGTTATTTGGAATAGTTGGGAAGAAATGAACGAAGGCTGATAGTTGACTCAATCTCAGCATTATAGAGCTTTGTGACTGAGGAAAACCTCGGAACAAACCTTCAGTCAGGATTCAGGAATGACGGTGACCGGTGTCGAACCATGGACCCCCCGAATTGGAGTCTTACGTCTCACCACTGAGACATCTCTATCGGTCTCGGGTTATCAGTAGGAATTGAATAGCATCTGTACACAAATTTATCTCTGTGAATCTTTATATAAAGAAGCGCAAAAGAAAAGCTGTGAAGTAGCAAGCAATCGTTTCTTTATGTCATCGTGATCGCGGTCGAACACAAATTCCGACCAAGTTGAAATTTGGAACATCCACAAAATCAGTGTAGATTTGAACGCATTTAGTTTTGTGCAAACAAAATGGCGGAAACAAATGAGATAGAGAAATGTCCATCCCGTCACGAATATGTACATGTCAACGCGATCCGAAAAGTGTTGTAGAATCACTGACTCTACAGTCGATCAGGGGTAATATTACCTCGTCGCCCCGCACCGTACTAGAATAAGACGATCGACTCACATCACCTCGCCCTCATTCAAGGTCATCTGGTTTATAAGATACTCGAAATTTAAAAAAGGGTAACATTTCTGATAAAAGTTCGATAGTTAAGAGGTCGGGCTGGAGGGAACTTCTTACCGCTTGGGGCAAATTGTTTGACATATATGTATTGCCTCAACTGTCTGGATAAACGTCTTTGTAGTGAAATTTGGAAAGTGTATGTTTTCAGTAACAGTAGCCTCTAGAATAGATTTGTTATATTTTATTTGACAGTTTCCTTGAGGATGGGATATAACTTATCCCTGGCGGGGATGCGTTTAAACAAAACAGAGCTAGGGATAACAATAAACAGCTGTGGAAAAATCCCCCCCCCCCCCCCCATCATAGCCGTCAACTCGCACCCTGTCCGGTAAAGTCACCTAACTCAGTGGACGTTTTAGTTACTATAACTAATAACACAGTTCGCTGTATGAAGGTAGTTTTAAGTCGAATAGAAGCGTCCGCTCGCTGACTGAGTGCAGCAAGCCCTGGCGGAAATGAGACGTTTATTAGGGTGGGCTGTGATATTAGTGAGGGGGATTGGTTGTAGGCGAACTAAGTGATGTCTCGACACTAAACGTGTTGTCCTACATCGCATGCACACAATCATGTCTAAAAATACGAGCCAGACTGCATTCGTTGTAATTCCCTCTTCTGCTTCCACCAAACAAATCAGGAACACTACGCGTAAAATATGCTTGTTGGTTTTCAGCTACGCATATTATAATAATAGAAATAATAATAACAATAACAATAAGGTTTCGTGTCGGAGGATATCTGTTACTACAGAGTGCACAACAGCTCTTGTGACTAAATAGGTATGTTAGGGTGTTAGGATAGTTGGGAAGAAATGTCCTAGAGCTGTTATAGTAGGACACGATTCCAGCATTCACCTTTACGACTGAGGGCAACCTCGGAAAACCCAGTCAGGATTGCTGGTGGCCGGAATCAAACCGGTAACCTCCCGAATTAGAGTCTCACGTCTTTCTACAGCTATCAGTACTACTGACATGGCTCTAATTGGGTAATCTTGGATTAAGATACTCGAATCATTCTGAAGGTTTCTCTTTTCATTGTTGATATTTCAGAAAACTGCTGCTGTGTTGAATTAGCGTATGCGAATTGATTCTAGAACTAATAATCACGATAATATGTTATCAGCGAGATGTACAAAAGTTGGCAAACAACTACTTTCCCTATACTTATAATAAAATAATATGCTCTTCAATGGTGAACAAGCTAATGGGCGTCAATGTGTAAGTTCCCGACTTGTATCAATAGTGGAGGCCACATGGGTTTATCGAGGGTTGAAGGTCAGTTGCTACCATGATAAGGACATGTCTGTACACAAACATGCGTTCGTTGTACCACGAGCCAGTCAAATCGTTGGGATAATCTATTTCAATTAGTTTTATAGTGCAGAGATTTACAGTGACAGTTGGCCCGACATCTACCCACATGACTTGCAGCAAGGGGAGCGACACCAAAACGCATGCAGATTATTATTAAAGTTAGGGTTTTGTTGATAATAATAACAGTTTTTCATAGAAAACCTGCCAGGGACAATTTCATATCCCTCTTCAGGTGACAATTACGAGGTATTGCGGTATTTGGAACAATTGGGGAGGAATGCCCAAGGGCTGACTCAGTCACAGCATTAGCCTCGTGACTGAGGAAACCCTCCGGTGGCTATGGTGTCGAATGCAGACACCTCCTGAATGAGAGTATCGCGTCTTCTGTACTGAGCCACATCTCACAAGCACCTGATTCAATTGTAATAGCTTCGTTCGCATGTCTTACACTGACCGCAGTGTAGCAAAGCACCAGTGTGCAAGCGCCGTGTGCACTGTGCAGTGTGCATGGCAGCCGCAGATACGAGATACTTACGAGACGGCTGCATTTCGCGCGTTGCTGGTCTGCAGCTAATTCGCGGGCGCAGGTCTGGCTCGTTAGTGTTCCAATCTGAATCTCCTAGCCTCTAAATTTGATAAGAATATATTTTCAGGCCGCCTGTTTAGTACAATTATTATTAAAATGCTAAAACATAAAATTATTGTTAGACCGATAGAGGTGGCTCAGCGGTAAGACTCGAGACAGATGCGGATGGTCGACGGTTCGATACCGGCCACCGGCAGTCCTGACTGAAGGTTTCTTGCGAAGTTTTCCTCAATCAAAAGGCGAAGGCTGGGATTGAGTCCTACTATCAGCCCTCAGACATTCCTTCCCAACTATTCCTAATACCGCAATACCCAAGTTCTGGAGAGGGACATGGGTCGCCCCTGGGCAGATTTTCTGTACAAAAAAATCATTATTATTAAATTACTTTGGAACTTTTTTAATTATACAAATAACTGTGCTCGTAACTTATTTTAGAATAATTCCTCAACCTGAAAACGTGTGCAATAAATATAATAACTCGTTGTAACTGGTTTTGTGTCGCTCGTTGGTCTAGTGGGCTTATTCCTGCTTCTAATGCAGATGGTCCAGGGTTTGATACCCAGTTGGGGCTTTTAACTTTGGCACTTGAATTGAATCTATCTAATTGTAAACGGTGACTTTGGAGCAGCCATATAAACAAAGCACGAAGAATCGTATAAATATCCCCCACTGAAAATTAATTGTTGCAACTGAGTGCATAAACTATAAAATAGTCGAAATACAGATTTATTTAGAACTACTATTTATTGTTACTTCACATACAGCTATGTAGGTTGTATTCATATCCTGTGTGATTTTTAATCGAGTGGAAATAGTCTAATGGATTTACTAATTGCAATGTTATAATAAATATGGTGTCTAGGTGAACTCCAATGGATTGCTGTCTTTTCTAACCGAGATCCCGAGTTTCTTCAATGTACAATTTCCTCTGGATTACCCAGTGATTGCCCCCTTGTACACTAACGTAGACACAAGGGGCAGTGGGGCAGTATTTTACAGGTATGGCACTCGTTTACCGGTACTTTTAAGTCACAATTCAGACAAAATATAACAAAATTAATGTTCTGTACAAACAAATTTGCAATGCCTGTTTAAAAATGTGGTTTGATTAAGAAATCTTGAACCATCATTCAGGCATTGGGTGTATTTTTAATTCTCAAGTTTCATGTTTCAGTATTACGTTTATACTCTGTTCTACCAAATTAGGTGATGTCTTTTAGACCCAAATGCATACTTGGTTCCCTAGCGTTGTCTTTTGCTGGCATCGATAAGGTATCAAATCTTCATGTTTTCTAAAAGGGCTCAGTACGTTACTGATTTTAAAAAATGTCAATCTAGAAAACGTCTCTATCGAAGCCTGACCTTCACATGTGGTCTGAGGTGTTTACTTCTAATAGGGATGCTGGGGGGTATGGTAAGAAATTATCAGAACAAGTTTTCAGTAAATGCAAATATTTCATGGCATATTTTACTAGCATAACACAGTTCATTTTATTTTTTTACCTTTGCTTAAAAAAATGTATTGAAAAATGAAACAGCTTTTTAATTTGTTCTCCATGTGGGGTAAACAATTAAAATAAATCAAAATAGCAGCTAGGTTTTTAGCTTTTTCTAATAAATTCGTTAATTTATGATGGCCAAACCTTTGAAAGTATTAATTGTTTGAACTCTAAACGTAAGAACTTTTATAGTGAGGATATACAATATAAGTAGATTATTTACTAACTTGTGCCATCGGTTTTGATGTAGAGAGAGTCAAGATGAACAACTATTACAAAGAGCTATGGGAGACATCACATCCGCATTCTCCGACGTCGGTGACTTCCAAGCAAAGAGTTTGTTCATGGCCACTTGGCTGGATGTGGGTTACTTCAACAAGGGCTTTGATAAGGTTAATACGTACCAGGCAATCATTGCAAGTGATGGAACAGATTCCTACTTGATTCTTATCTATGCAGATGGTGGAATTCAGTGGATAGAAGGTAATATACATACATACAAACATGTGATACCTAGTTGATAACGAAAAGTAAATTTGTTGATCTCAATATTGGTCAATGGCTGAAGTGCAACAACCTACAACCCTGATAATGTATCATGCTATCAAATATCTTCCACACATCATTGTAAGTTAAGTCCTGTGGAGAACTGACTTGTGACACGTATGAAAACAATTGTACTGTGATACTGTTGCAAATAATGTAACTGGACCTGGTGCGGCAACTGTTTGTGCTCTGTGTAAGGTTTGTAAATGTGAGCATTGTATGTACCGGTATTGTAACATTGACACTTCCAAACTTGCATGTTTTGATATAACTTGCATATCAGTGGATTACTCATTGAATTGAAACATCAGCCACACAACATTCAATCAAACCCACAGCGAACAGTGAGGTTCAATGGGTTTTGACGTTTAAAATCAAATTTTGGGAGAAATCACTCCATTCTTCTTAAAATGACCTAATTTAAACTGAGTTTATATAAATGTACAAAAACGTGTACATATACTAGACATAATGTTTTCAGGCAGTGGTCAGCCTTCAGGCTTGCCAGATGCCAGGGCTCAAGCTGGCTTGGTGTCGAGTGATGGCAGACTTTATAATCTCAAAGGATCAGGGACAGACCAAATCCAGAACTTGGACAAGTGGTCTAATGTAGACAAGCCCGGGATGTGGTTGTTCCATATTGGGCTTACTGGACCAACAGGAAATGTAGGGTTGCCAACAATTTCAGTGAAAGGTAAGACTCAATCTACAGCTTTAGCTTACTTTTGGGTTCCTCAACCTTCCTTCAGCCACTCTTTACATTACATATTTCCAAGTCAATACATAATGCATTTTCTTTTCTACTTATTTTCACATTTCATTCTTCTCTCATCATCGCCATATCCCGATCTCTACTGTATGTCAACCACATGATACATATTTTGAACCAATCAGCTTCAGTACAAACTCTTGTTGCTCTCCGCAATAATGTCTCAAATCCAATATATCTATTAGTTCTGTGCATTAAGGTAAAGGGGCCCGACTCGCTAAGTTAAGGTATTTTTATTGATATCTTGAGTGATTCCAATCACAGAATTTGGTTTGTGTCCGTATCCAGTAAACATTGAATTGAAAACCATCAAATCAATTGTTACAATTGCCATTTCAATAATTAATTAATGACAAGAATACATTTCGTAATTCGTAACAATTAAAATAAATAAAGTTTAAAATTCATTGTTTAGGTAATACAAATCCAAATTCCTTGCAGAAATTACTGATTAAATATCTTGAAGTGTCTTTAGCATTCTTAAGATACCAATAAAATACTTTTAATTTTATGAGCTACCCATTGCGGTAAATCCATTGAACGGCGGTTATTGTGTCTACAGAAGTCGAGGACATTGCTTCACCACCCAACACCTGCAGCGTTAGGTCGACAGAGTGCCACAGTAAAGCCAAGTGTGTGGATCACGAGGTGGGATTCTGTTGTATCTGCCAACCGACTTACTACGGCAATGGAATAAACTGCTTGAAAGACGGTAAGCAATACATTCTATTATTATGTAATGGCATCCATTTAACATCGGCATACTTGTCCACCCGCAGTCGACTGCTCAAACCCAAGGCACACAATACAGCTAGTGTGTCCTACATCACTTTTAGGTACCTTAAACTAAAATTTAAAAAAAAATTATGACAAAATGATATTTTGATATTTGAATTTTGATATTATAATACAAAATTGTTATCCGGTGTCATATTGGAACCGAAGCAGAGAATAATTAAGTATCAAAATCAAATTTGCAATTACTTCCTAAATAATCAAGGAAGATTCTTAAAAAAAATTAAATGTAGGCACTAGGCAGTACTTAAAACTTTAAATAATCCAACCACCTACCATGATAACAAATTGAAATCATAGGGATTCCACTTCGAGTGAACGGGAAAGTGAACGGTATAATCAACGGAGTCAATGTGGAACAGCTTGACCTTCAGTCCTACGTGGTGACTGTAGACGGGAGGACCTACACTGCGGTATCTAGAGTTCCCAACGAAGTTGGATTCGACATGCAGACATTGAACATCCTTGGAGGAATTATTGCCTGGTTGTTCGCTAAGCCGGTTGGCAATGCTACAAATGGATACCAACTAACAGGTAACCAAAAGGATAACATAAATAGAAATTATTTTTTTTATTGTAAGATATATAGCTTGTTCTCATGAAATGGCAAATCATCTAGATTTGTTACAAACAGTGAAGAGTTCTATTAATACAAATTATTATTAGAAATATATGAGTCACACTCATTTCCCTTTGGATGAACTAGTGATGCAAACAAGAATGAGATTACTTACTCAAAACGTGAGTTGCTTTACCAGGTGGAGTGTTGAACCACACAGCAGACATCACATTTGGAACTGGCGAGAAGATTACACTTGTCCAGCACTATCTTGGGCTCGACGTATTTGACCAGCTGAGAATGGACGCGGAAATACACGGAACAGTCCCCACGATTCCCCCCGGCACAAAGTTCCAAATTTCTGATTATGAAGAACAATACTCTAAATCATCTCCTGGTAAATATTGCATTTATTTCGTGGTTTTATGAAAATAAAACATGGATTTACCTATAAGGCTCTATTGCACAATTATGAAAGTTAAATGGTATTTGTTACCAACTTGAAGTGGATTTAAGTTGTTCATGGCCCACTCACTACAAACAGGACAGGATATTGTTTCCATGGCCCGCTGTCTTGTGATAAATAAGATGTTTTCTCTTCTAGGCATCATTCACTCCCACTCCTCGCAGTCATACCGTATCGGGGACAACCCAGACAATTATCCGCTAACGGTGGATCAGTTCATTCAGTTTGACGACTGTCTTTATTCCGAACAGGATGTCTCCACTCTCCGCTTGAAGGTAGACCCAAGATATATGCACCAATACACTTAATACGACAGGCAAATCAAACAATACAGCTGTCAGTATATTAAAAAATATCTAGTTAATGAAAACTTATTTTATCCACTTTTTCTATAAACAAATTATTTATAGTACACACGACAGTATTCTTCTCTGACCAAATCTGGTTGCTTTAAGGTAAATGACAAAAAAGCAATAGCAATATCAATGTATACTAGCCACGCCATAAGTTGCAAGGTGTTGTCATTGATTAGGTAAAGTGAAGTGACATATGTGACAAATACCAACCTAAATATAGTTGCTTCTCGTTCTATGCCTCCGATATTGTAGTGATCCTACCTACCTAATACAGATGCGCCATCTATTGGGACAGGCGTTGTCAAGACACGTTTCAAGCAAAGCTGGTGCACTCCATGCAGTGAACAATAACATGCAGGTACTAGGAAGTCCTCTTGAAATAGACTGCATGAAGCCATCGTCTCTTTTGAGCGCACATTGCTTATGGCGTGGCCTGTGTACCTAATGAGAGATATTTAATGTGTTTTGTGAAGTACGGCTCAGACCATAAAACAACGTTGTACACGGTTATCAGGTTGCACGAAGCTTCATCAGTTACGAACAGCGAGACAGCATCGTACGATACGCGATGACGGCTAAAGTCACTCCACCGGGAGAAAACGATCCTTGCATAGAGGGACGTAGGAAATGTGTACCAGACAGCTCGTGTCACGTAGATGGAGACACTTTCCAATGTGTTTGCAATAGGGGGTGAGTGATCTATTTAATACTTCTTTAATTTTCATTCTTTAAAGTCATAAATATCTCAAGAATGCTAGACGAAATCGAAAATCTGCATCTACAGCAGACTCTGATTTGGTAAGCCCCACAGACATTGAATGTTAAATGTATCTAATATTATAATCAGTAAAGTTGCTATTTGTATTGAATTTGTATTAATAATTACATATTTAATAATCAAAATAACAACAATATTGATTATAACATTTTATACATTGATCAATCACATAAACGTATGGTTTCTGGTTATCATTTTCAATTTTGTGATGTGGAAAGATAACCTGCATTATTTTCTAACAAAGCAACTTAAATGCTGTCTATAAAATATTACTTTTGCGGTATGTTGGTATCACTGATGTTTGTGCTTTTGAACAATTTTCTGCTTTAAATGTCTCATCAATGCCATTATGCAAATCGCAACAGTACCAACAAATCTATGCCTTCTATGGGATTTGATGTTCAGGGGTGGGCAGCTAAAGTAATTGTATTATTTTAATGGATGCTAATAAAATGAAATGAAATGAAATGTTGAGGTTTGTGCAGCTACCAGTACCTGTATGGCGTGGATGGAGTGGAAGACACGGCCATCTGTGTTGATATCAACGAATGTACTACGGGAACTAGCAATTGTGACGTCAGCTCAATATGCGTCAACGAACCGGGCTCGTTCTCGTGTCAATGTCCCCCGGGCTTTGCCGGCGACGGAAGGAGCTGCACTAGTAAGTCGATAACGCTCATAGAAAAGTACTTTCAGTAATCACCATAGTATTCGCGAGAGAATGCAACATAAATGTTTGACATTTTTGTATTAATTATGAACAAGGTCTAGTTTAACATAAAAACATGATTTAAAAAAACATCAATAAATCCATTTGTCATCTAAAGAAGTGTAATCATGTGTGACATGAACAGTTCTGTCAGAACATTGCCAGCACCAGTCGTGGGTAAGAATGTTAACCACGCGATGTTGTTCGTATGTAGTGAAATCTTGAATGTTAAACCTCCCAAAAGGAAAATTGTCACAGTATCAAACACACAGTTTCAAGCAAACACAAATCAATTTTTAGTTTTTAATCTATTATTAGTTATTAGTAGGGATGGTTGAAAATGGTGTTATTTTTTTCCAAATTTCGTTTTAATAAATCCAAATTATGGTGTTTTGTGGTGTTATTTTTGTTTTAATACAAATCGTATGTACATGTGCTAAAACAGAGTTATGTAAGTAATGCATTTTTGACTTGTTGGAATCTGCTATATTATTATTTTGGAGTAGGTTAAATGTCTAATATCTACCTAATTTGTAGGTCTACATTATGTTACCTACTCGAGAAAGAGTTGATTATGCTAAGGTGAATGTGAAAAATGTCAACTTTATTAACATCAACATCAAAACTTTAAAAGTTATGTAAAACAATGTAATAATTAGGCCTATCCATATCATTATCACTCAGTGAAACAAATCATAGTTGTTTCTAAGAGAATATGCTGCCCCGACAAATATTAACATAAACCGCTTATTTTGACTTACTGTACCCGTACCTGCTGTTGACGTCAACATGCATTTAGCACTACGACTACGTAGGTTCTTGCCTTGTGGCTCGCTCGTCGCCGCGCGGTCAGCTGTTTAGCCAACCCCTTTAGCCGCACTCACTGCTACTTTCGGCATGATTTTAGGAAAATAAGATTGTACGACCCTTTCTTACCAAGAAACGAACAAGAACTGAAAGACGAAGACGTCTATCGAGTGTCAATGACCGAGAAAAGTAGGTCAGAGCGCGGGTGGGAGGGGTAAAGAATGGTCAGCGCCGGGGTTGCAAAAAAAATTTGGGAAACATTCCTGTGGCAGGCGAAGGAAGGGATGGAAATTCGTGGGAATTTATTTTCGCCGTTTTATTTTTCATTCAAGGAGTAGGCCTAATTCACGGAAATAATTGGAAATTGACAAAAATACAAAATGTGGCATTATTTTGGGGTGTGAAGTATTAAATATGGTCTTATTTCGCGAATAAGGGCATAATTCGTTTTATTGCCATTTTATGGTTTTATTTCGCGATTTGATTTGGACTCCTGACTAGTCATAACATGAAGAAAACGAAAAAAAATGTGTTAAAATTGATTGTTACACTTTTCGTTTTATCGCGCATCGCGAAAAACAACCATCCCTAGTTATTAGCGATATTTCCCAACCTTGACTTTTTGACACTATTGAGTATGTATATTTTATAATTTCAGAGATACCCACGTGTCAAGATTTAAACTGCCACTCGGACGCAACGTGCCTGGAGCTCGAGAGGGGATCCCCTCAATGTCAGTGCCGAGCCGGGTACCAGGGAGATGGCTTTGAATGCGCTCCGAGACACGAGTACTCTCCAGGACACGAGTACTCTCCGGGACGTGAGTATGAACGTAAGTCTTTTACAGGTTCCGAGCATGTCAAACCAAGCATTTAGAACATATTTAGAAACTGAATCATATTTACACAGCCATATTCTACATTTCCTATTCAGTCTATTAATTAGTATCCTGTTCTAGATTCTAACATGTCTCACAAATAACAATATTAGACCATGCAAAGTTAATGGTATTTTATTGATATAGGTCTCTTAAAACAACTTTGGTAATGCTTTCGTCATCAATCAATGACGTGTTTACAGTCTCGGCCAACCCGAGCAGGTATCTGAATTAGCCACGGTCGCTGGTTGGCTGCCGCTCACCCACCCGTGACGGAAGCATTACCGAAGATGTTGTATGACGAGTATATCTTTAGAACAATTCTAAAACATTGAAATAGTGACTCCCACATGGAATTTGGTTTTGTATCAATGAATTTTAAAACTTTTAAAGATTGTAATTTGTAATTGTTACGATTTTTTCTGTATCGATTAGTTAATTAATTATCAAAAATGACAGTCGTAACAATTGCAATGTTTAACAGTTTTTAAGTTCATTGTTTCGCTGATAAAAAACAAATTTTATATAGGGATCACTTTTTCAATGTTGAAGTGTTTTCAAGATGTTTTCAATAAAAAGTGAGTTAGGACCTTTTTACCTTTAAAAGAGTAAATGATGAGAATCAGTACTTGAAATGTGTCTCAGAAGGCTGCGATGTACTGTCCAACTGCTCCCCATTTGGAGTGTGCTCTCCCGCAAGCCGTGGCTACGAGTGCGTCTGCTTACCGGGCTACGAGGGAGATGGCTACAGCTGTGTGAACAACCCTGGGCCCGTTCCTACTTGCTTTCAAGACAACTGCTGGTGCCCGTCTAGCTATGAGCTTGTCGGACAAGAATGTGTCAAGAAAGACGACCTTTCGCTAACTGGAGAGGATCCAGATTGTAAGAACTGCAACATGTTTACCACATACAACACAAACTAAAATCATTTGTTGCTCGGGAACGATTCCAAATTTAAGTATTGTATAAAATAACAAGGCACAAAACGCAATCTTCAATTCAATAAATAACAAATAGATTTGTATTAATGATCTACCCACTCGGTTACAAGAACTAATTTTCAGTGGACGACTTATGTGCTTCGTTGCTATGAAGGCTCCCAAATAATCGCTTACATGTACACCAGTTGTATATGTAGATAGATTAAAGGAAAGTTCCAAAGCTAAAAAACACCAGCCCCCATTCACTTTTGGGTTTCCTCAACAACTCATACATATAAAATAAATAATTAAATATGTATTTAATACCTAACCAATCAATATACTACCAGAATGACTGATCTTTAAATTATGAACTAATGAATCTCATCAAAATTAAAATTCGTAAGTGCACAGTGGGTTTTCGCTTTTCAGCATTTGCTAGGCCCGAGTCAGTGTGCATCACTCCTTCCCAGTGCACATGTCCCCAGGGGTTCACATTGCGCAGGGACTCGTCCACGTGCCACCCTAGCCCCGGAGCCATCCGGACCGACACCATGGGGCCCACTCACACCACACGTACGCATAGTCGAGCTGTCTCCACCTACAACACAATTTATGTCCGTTAATATTGCTTCAAAATGCTTGAAAATTGTCAAAAAGTAAACCAAAAAATGTCATCCCCTAGAGAATGTAAAGCTCTTTCTTATTGACGTTACTTTGTTCCAGTAAATATTTCCATTTTTCAAATTAACTAATTAAATTGTGAAAGGTGTGCAGCAATGTTACATTACAAAAGTTAAATACGGTAATTTGAAAAACGGATATATTTGTACCTTTATAAGAAAGAGCATTAAATTCTCTAGGCAATGACATATTTTGATCTACTTTTAAACAATTTTTTAGCATTTTACAGCAATTTTCGCGTCTGAAATCGGGTGTTTCGCAGGCTAGGTCGAGATACAGCCTTAACCCAGCAGTCGATACAGAGAAGAGTTTAATACGTCACGTTAGGTGTGTCTGTGCGTGTGTGAAGGAAGGGGAAGGGGCAAGGGCAGATTTAGAAGGGAGCACAAATCATACCTCTATTAGTTATCAAGGCACTTAATGAAATTAATATCAATGTGGGCAGTGGCGTAACTAAGGGGGGGTTTAGGGGGTTTAAACCCCCCCCGAAACTACATCGAGAATGATTTTACCTAATACCACCTTTACTTAATACTATATTATAAGATCCTTGAACTACTTCAGTGTATAACAATCGCAACTAATAACATTTTAATCATATTTATGCACTTCACTTAAATAAGATATATAATTTCTTTCAACAATTCAATTATATTTATGTGTTCATCTACAACTAATATACCTTTCGCTCGAACCACTAAAAAGTGAGGGTACCTATAAATAAAAATGCATTAATCTAATATTACAATATCACGTTCTGTGGATTAAAATTTAAATGTATGTGACGTGACCACAATGTTTCACTTCATGTTGAGATTATATTGAACAACCATAAAACATTAAAAACACAATTTCTATGCAATTCTTATTTAGAACTATAATTAATGCCTACTGTAACACTGTAACTTCAATATAATACAAACAAACGAGTAGTGGTTCGAGTAGTATTTTTTGAGTCTAAAAGGCACGAAATAATTGTAGAAGTGAAAAAAAATTTCGCCTTCGGCGAAATGGCCTCCGGCGGCTGGGGCTTCGCCCCAGACCCCTTTCAGTCCCCTCATCTCACGTTTCCCTAATTAACCCCCCCCCCCCCCCCCGAAATAATTCCTAGTTATGCCACTGAATGTGGGCATAGAGGTTTTAGGTTACAAATCAAAATTAAGTTTGTTAAGATGTTTAGATTGATTCCACAGCAGACAGGTACCAACTACCATCAACTAGTAGTAGCAATACTCAGTATGTTTCATGTGATACTGTGCCAGCACCGATTTTCAACTAGACAATGTTTCTTTTCCTCTCTGCATAGTGCGCCCGTTGTATTTCCGAGCAGAGGTATTTTCTAGAAGTCAATATAGAGGTACTAAATAGCTAAATCCATAATGGCCTATGCTTAAAGTCCAGCACCGATTTTCAACTAGACAATGTTTCTTTTCCTCTCTGCATAGTGCGCCCGTTGTATTTCCGAGCAGAGGTATTTTCTAGAAGTCAATATAGAGGTACTAAATAGCTAAATCCATAATGGCCTATGCTTAAAGTCCAGCACCGATTTTCAACTAGACAATGTTTCTTTTCCTCTCTGCATAGTGCGCCCGTTGTATTTCCGAGCAGAGATATTTTCTAGAAGTCAATATAGAGGTACTAAATAGCTAAATCCATAATGGCCTATGCTTAAAGTAATATGTTAAATTCCCTTATAAATATTGTATTCATTTGGTAATATTTTCATATTACGGTATTATAGCCGATATTCCCTCACTCAACAAGTGCAACACTTCGACTGATCTCTGTCCGACCCGATCTAGTGACTGGAAACAAGTGACACCCGCCGTGTTTGTGTATCCCTTACTACTCTCCTTTGTTGCCAAATGCATGAACAGCCTTCACCCTGTAGTTAAGGTTTTGGCCATAACACAATGGCTTTTAGAACACTATTCGTACTTGATAATTCAATGAGACACTTTGTCTGCTCTTGTTAAATCGGCCAGTGAGTTTTTTAAATCAATTAGGACCAATAATCTGTAACAGCGATTCCTCCTCATTCACAAACATGACAGGTATATCGGCACAATTGTGAAGACCCTGCCACTTTCTTTCTCATTAGTTAAGATGGAAGATAAGGCCTTGTTGGCCTTAATCCCGCCTTCAATAAAGACCACTATCTATCTATCTCCAGTAGGGTATCTATCTATCTATCTATCTATTAGGGATGACATCGGGTACCCGGGTAATCCGGGTACCCGGCTCCAAAGTATTACCCGGAGCCGTTTTTCGGGTCCGGGTAATTTATTAGTACGTTTCTGGGCTATATTTACGCGCCAGTATTGCTGCGGTTGATTTCGATGGAGCCAGCAGGTACGGCGCGAGCTTACCCTTCCACAACACGTGACCCGGCGGGGAACAGAACAGACGTGAACCGACTTGCATTCGTTACTGTTTGTTCATTGTTTAACATTCTGGTGAACATTCTGGCTAACACTTGTTCTATTACAATTTATTTAACTTGAAAAAGCATGTTTTATGTACGTGCTTCAGTTGTGTATTGCGAAATGAATTTTTTACTCGACGTGATTACTGCAGGCGTATTCCGTGGGGCTATTCGAGCAGGCGGCATGCATGTCATACGTCCCTCGTCTTCGCGCCCCGCGCCCTTCACAAGGCCTAGCGACGACCTTCAAATCAAGCCTACACATTGAAAAATACGTTTTCTGGATCCGGGTACCCGGGTAATATGAGAGCTGGAACCGGTTCCGAATTTTATTACCCGATGTCATCCCTACTATCTATCATTCAAAGGTCTTTAGTTTGATGGGTTTACAAAAGGGGTGAAAATGTGTAATATTTACCAAAAGCTAGTGAACGATAGTGTTGTTATAAGATTGCTCTTGTTCCAGTGGCATGCAACATCCTCAACACGTGCCATCCATATGCGCAGTGTATCTTCTCATCCGGCCGGTTTCACTGTCAGTGTAATGCTGGCTTTGAAGGCGATGGTTACGAATGCACGGAGATTGACGTATCTTGTCTCGAAGTGGATATCTGCGACAGCAACGCAACCTGTGTCTATGAAGCTAATGGCAAAGCTATCTGCATGTGTAATCCAGGGTATCAGGGAGACGGAACACTATGCTCGCCAATTGGTAAGCGATAATTTTCCTTATAAAAACTAAAAAGTTGCTCTCTTTTGCAAACCAATAACAATTACTTACAACTCTCATACAGTACTATACAGGTAGTTTTAACCTCTCTAACAAATAATCAATAAGCCACCAGTCGGAGGACTTAGGCGATGGTCCCTAAAAGTTATTCCGAGTGCAAAGCCATTTATGTTTTAGTATTTGTTCTTAAAAGATGTCTCTATATTCTCGTATTTCATCATGCATTAGCATTGCCACTTATTAAGTCTTCTATACTAGTCTAGTAAATGGATTTGGAATAATAATTGGGGAAGGTAACTGTTTAATAAAAAAGGCTACCGTTTTATCGTTTTAGTAAACCATATGAATAAGTTTGTTTTTATTTTTTTATACAACATATTAATATTAGTAATAGGTAGGTATCTTAACTATTTTGGTCCATTTCTTACAATACCTTAGGCACATTATGAACAGTTTACACTTGCATACAGGTATTTCCAATTCCTGGATAAGGCAAGCCAATAAGGCATGTGCCACAAAGAACCCAAGATATTTTCTCTGTGCAGACTATATTTAATAACATGAAGTGAGAAACACAAAAATATGACCTTTAAAAAAAAAATTGCATGTAATGATTAGAAAACTGTATTTTTACCGGTTTTACCTTTTCGCAATAATATTGAGAGTTGACTGTACTTACCCGTGTTACACAGAGGAATGCAGTCGAGATGCGGACTGCAACACAAATGCTCGGTGCCTATGGGTATCTACCGGCCACCACGAATGTGTTTGTGAAGAAGGATTCGTACGCGAAGGTCCGCTTTGTATTCACCAACTTCCGTCGGGTTGCGACGTTCTCGACGACTGCGACAAGAACGCTCGGTGTACGTTGGACTCCGAGACCGGAGAACACGTCTGCCGTTGTGACGTGGGCTATTCTGGGGACGGAACTACGTGTACACCTCTCATAGTCGGATGCAACGTGCTCAACAACTGTGGCCACGGAGCCGACTGCCTCTACGATCGGGGAGTTGCAGGATTCAGATGTAAATGCAGACACGGCTATCGTGGCGACGGTATCACTTGCGTCTCCGAGCAAACTTGTCAGCAGAATCCGTTTTTGTGCGGGCCGGACGCAACGTGCATTGTGGGAGCCAGTGGTTACCACACGTGCCAATGTAACGACGGTTTCACTGGAAATGGAGTTCTATGCAAAGGTTTGTTGAAGACAACTACAATCATAGTTTAGAAGAAGAATTACGCATGCACCACACAGGTATTAAAATGTTAGTCCCCAAATCCACAACCACTTCTTCTCAGCGGTAAAGAGTAGTACCAATATTAACTCCCACGTGTGCAATATAATAGATGCAATTTGTAAGAAACCTTGCAAAACTGGTTAAAATAAGAATTAATTATGTCATTAGTAAAGGGTGAGAACCTTCATGGAAGAGAACACTAGGCAGGCTCATTAATAAATAAAAAAATATTTTTACAAATTAATATCAACAAAGTGTGAAATTGATTCTAGTTGCATCAAAATATGAGGGTAACTTTCTACTACTGAACCAAGGCATGGCAACATTACGCATTCCATTCGAACCGACGCCAAACAATCCAGGTCGACCAATTGGAATACAGTACGACCAGATGGCAATAGGTAAGTGAATATGGTTCACTAGAACTGAAATAACTTACAAGATAAGCAAATATTGATTGAAAATGGATGTGTTTAGGAATCGACGTAGATTGCTTGACCGGAAGAGTTTACTGGAGTGACATAACGGGGAGCAGTATCAAAAGTGCCAATTATGATGGATCGAATGTAACCAGCTTCATTACCGAAGGTATTTACCATGAAATGTCTTAGAATGAAATGAAATGTCTTGTCACTTCGAAAGTACAAGAGACAGGTTGCAAACAAAATTAACTTACTAACATTTTGAACCTGCGCGTTGCTCTCAAGTGATAAGGATTTCACAAAACTAATTCAAATAGAATATGCTGGATAATGGTGGATGATAATGATTATATTTGGGCCTAACATATCATATAATGAATGGTTGGTGTTATTCAGCCAAAACTTGCACTTGCACACAGAAAAGACCTCAAAAGCCAATACATACTTAACTCATATTGTTAATGTCAAATCTAAGTCTTGTGATGAAACGTGCGTAATGGTCCATCATGTTCGAGATCATTCCATTTTGAGACCCTACCAACCAATTAAAACATTACTAATAAATGTTCTATGTAACCCTTTACCCACATAGTACACTTTCATCCAAATGCCACCACCTCCAAACTGCTTGTCCTTTATTCAGACATCCAATCTCCGGAAGGAATCAGTGTTGACTGGGTGAACAGGAACATCTACTGGACAGACTCATCGAAAGATACCATTGAAATGGCCAACCTCGAGACAAAGGAACGCAAAGTGATAGTCTCGGAAAGACTGATCAATCCTAGAGGAATAGCTGTGCATCCCACTAAAGGGTAAAGTATCTAGTGCATTAGGTATGGACGAACGATGTGTCCGCTGTCAAACCATGTATTCAGAAAGAATTAGTATCCGGATATGCCCTAAGTTTTTTCTAAAAGACAATGTGTTTTAAGGCAAAATAATAAGTTTTCCCATAGTTAGTGTTAATGTCAACAGAACCTATTTCTGAAAAGCATGTACTGTTTGTTGTACACACATATTTATTAATGCAAAAATATATACTTGAATTGCACTTTACTTACTAGAGACTAAAGGTACAAGACAATTGCCTCAACTATTAGATAACGTACAACTCTCTGCAAAGGGTTATGCCCGTAAAGCAATCAATATTATACTTCCTTATAACTTAACATTATTGTTTTCATATTTGAAGGTACCTTAATAATAACCTTACTTTTTCGACAAAACTTTATGAACTGTCCTCTCGCATTCCACAGTTTGGACATTTTCTCACTGAGCCTACTGTTAGGTGCTATGTTGCCAAGCATATTCCAAGATTGGCAATACCTATCAGGGGTACAATTTTAGAATAGAGAATATATGAATTTTAGAAAATGAAAGCAAAACTAGCATTACTATTCTGAAGATATTAATATGAAGTCAAGCTTTACAAAATATGTTTCCACTCACGAGGAAAAAAAGATTTTATATATAATTATTTTCATTTCTCTGTGTGGCTGCAGTATGTTTCAAGGGCTTGAAGAGGAACTGGAGGGGACTAGGATCCGCACACACAGTTCAGACTCGAGCCTTCCTCACCTCAGTCTCGCCCAACCACCAATCACGGAAAGGCATTGTCATGTCGACGGTTCTGTGATTAGTGGCTAGGCGAGGCTGAGGAGAGGCTGAGTTGAGAAGGGTGCTTGACGGTGAACTATGCATTCGGGCCTAGAAGTAGATAGATAAGTTAATGTTTGTTCAGTGGAATAAGTCATGCAAGAATGAAAAAAGTGCAAATGTATTCAAAGTAAAAAATTAGCATAAATACTAGTTATAGGGGAAAAGTGAATCTATTCAAAAAGTTCCCAATTCCCATAACACACAAGCATGCACTAGTATAGACAATACATAGTATTGTTGAACATGACAATTCATAATGGTGTATACATTTACTCCAATGCATGCTCTTTAACTTATATAAAGCACACCAAAGTCTACTTGATCTCCGCCTAGCGGAGGCTCGTCGAACTCGTAAGTTAGGTTGTCATAGTCCATTCAACAATGTTAATAATCACATGTTATTCAAATGGGAGAAAAGTTAACAATAACAATAATATGAAGTGATCTCTCAAAACAACTTTGCCCAAAATTACATATCATCCCATTATTTTAACAGTTATTCATTGCATTCGATCAAAATGTCTCATTTACATGATCTACAGCGTACATTTATTTATAGAAGTTGTTTAGGTTCCCTTCCGACGACTTAACTTGTTAGTTCGACGAGCTGCCGCTAGGCGGAGATCAAGTAGACCTTGAAAGTATACAGGCACCATTAGTGCTGGGGTGGACACATTCAGTTACATTTTAGGAGCAAGCCAAAATATTTGGGGCCATGTGTTGCAAGGGACAAGTCAAATACATTTTCCAGTTGTTGACGTTTTAGGCGGTAGCGCGGAATTTTCCACCCCTGCCATTAATGTATGACAATTGATAATGTGTGCATCAAACATGACAGAGCATTAATAGTTTATTATACCTATATATGCCCCATTGTTTAGGCCTATTTAGATAACAGAACAACTCGATGCTTCGTCCGCATCATACACTTCCAAAACTAAAATCGTTACTCTCTGGACACTTCTACAATTGGTACAATGTGGTGACCTTCTCTTGCAGGAAAGTGTTTTGGTCAGACTGGAATCGAGCTGGACCGAAACTCGAGTGGGCCAATTTGGACGGCTCAGAGAGAACAGTCTTCTTAGAAGGGGTATCGGTGCAATTGCCCAACTCTTTAGCAGTCGACTTTCAGAGGGATGAGCTTTGCTGGGCTGATGCTGGCTCTAAAGCAATAGGTAACAATGATTTTACTTACCTTCACTAGACTTAAATTGGGAATGCCTAGTCAGAAACAAAATCTAATATGTACTATTATTGTCAAGTGTCCCAACTCCATCATGGTATAGATAATAGTCTAGTTTAGATTATACCGTATGAACCCGAGTACTAATCGTTTTAAGGCTTTTGGTCCACTCATGGTCTGATTTTTCCCTATACCAAATGTGTAAAGTGAATGAAAGTAGGCCTACATTTGAATAACAAACCAACAAATTTTTATTTTGGATGTGCAATTCACTCAATATTATCACTGATATTACTCATTTTATCAATTACCAGTATCAATTCTTTTGGGATACAAAGAGCAGACACTATTCTATTTTGAATTGAAAAAGTGTGCTTATGTTTCATTATTTATTTATCCGCAGAATACTTCGTCTGAAAAATTTGTCATTTTTTGTGCACGAACTGTTTCAATTCAATCAAATAAAAGAAATGTGCAAATTTGTTTTTACAAGTAGGGATGTCAACGGGTACCCGTTACCCGCCCGGTACACACGGGTACGGTTCCAGCTTTACAATACCCGTTACTACCCGTTCCCTTCTTCTGTTCAAAACGAAATTAATTCAACATTGCGATATTTCCCTACTGGCGTCTTTGAGCGAGCGTACGAGCCGCGCTTTTCAATTTGCCAGCATTTAACTTGACTTGACCCCCCCCCCCCCCTCAACAGCGTGGCTGACGAATGAGAGGTAAAGCCCAATTAGTATCATCTTCTGTAGGCCTTTGGAAGAATGCTGCGGAACGGTTGCGAGTCCGAGGGAGCGCACCCGCCGCCCGTTGTAGATTTACCGCGATCATGTTCTCGTGTTCGAGCTCGGACTATGACGTCATCGCTTGACGCGGCCGACACCGCCTACCGTAGCGGAGACGCAAGCTTTGAAGCTTTGTTGAATACTTCTGCGATAGTTTTGCATCGAAGACAATGCAGCCTGATACCGTTTACAATATTATGTCTCTTTCCACAACTTTACGAATCATTTGACACCCATGACGATAAAACGCGTATTTAGTATTATTTACTACCAGGGTAGTCCGGGTACGGCGCGAGGGTACCCGGGTACAAATATTTCCGGGTATTGACATCCCTATTTACAAGTCACAGTTTTTCAACTAAAAAATATAATACTGTAGTTCCACTTTTTAAATCTGGAAAGAATAGATAAAACGAGTGATATTATGGGTTATAATGAGGAAATGACATTGGAAAAAATCTAGTTTGTTTTTCAAATGTACTTTCACAAGGCCAACTTCGGTAGATATCGACGAGATTAGACCAGCAGGGCGATTCTGAATGGGCAACGATAAATTTATCATCGGTTTCGGTTGTTAGAAGAAGGCAATGAGCCAATCACCGCCTTGCATTCGCTTTTAGTAACGACCAAAACCGCCGATAAACTTATCGTCGCCCATACAGAATCGCCCTGCAGGTGCCATATTCAGCAACTTTCGATCCTATATGCTACAATGAACTCTGCCGGAATTCAGAATTTCTCAATCAATTTAACATTACTTTCGACATACGAAGTTTCATTGTAGGCAGAATCTGTATCAGGATATTCAATAACGAAGTTACAGAATACGGTCCCAGGAGTAGACTAGTAGCCGTACTTCATACAGATAGCAACAAATATAGCTTTCCAAAATAAGCACTTTCTTCCCCCTAGTTCCGGTAGGTTAACAACCATTTGCAGAGGCAACAGTGCTTTATTATTTTATTGAGTAAGATATGTGTCTTTAATTAATTCACAATTGAACCTTAAACTTGTGTACACTCTAGGTGTGGTTATTACATTACCCTTATCAATGTGTACGATCAGTTGTTAGTCGCCAACAGGTGTAGAGAAATACGCTCTCTTCCAGAAATACGCTCTCTTCCGGCAAATCATCCATCGCCTGCAGCCGTTTTGCCCATGACTCGACGCTAACTATGTTTTAGGGAAGATGATAGCAGCCGTGAAGATAAGCAGGCTATATGCAACACGAATAATGCCGCTCAAAGGTGTTACCTATAGAAATAACTGATCATCGGTATTTTAGATAAACTTGGATAACCACTTAAGTGATACACTTAATATTGGCTAGTACCATCAAATCGTTGACAAATGAAATTGGGGTGTTTATTTATAGAAGACGTAACGTTCAATGTAGGAAATGTTGACGCTGATTGTACCAGAAAATACAAGTAGGTGTACTTGAGAAATATAGGCACACACAAAAACATAAATTAGCTACCAACTAGCAAAATGCTCTCTTGCCAAAGATTGCACTGTCGGATATTTTTGAAAAATCAAGAAGACATAGGTATGAGTTGCAGCTTAGTCACAAACCAAACTATTTTTTGATTGGTGTTGACGTTTACAAATTGGAGTGAACAGCTTTTAAAAACTCCACTGATAGTTTGGTCAGAACGTAGAGTTCATTCAGACCTGAATAGTGAAATAGCCAATTTGGTTTTCATCGGCCAATAGAACAAACAAATCGTGGCTAAATGCTCAATACATGACACGTGTTTTACTGTCCTACCCTCAAAACAAGTTACACTATGCCATTTCGGTTTGTGCCTATATTTTAGCAATTACCAACCTGCAATGTTTTCACCCAAGTGGTTATCGATATTATTGTGGGATCTTACATACTGGAGCCAGAGCTTCCATCCATTACGACAGAGGGTTAGTCCCAATATTAAAACCATGCAAAGTGCTACATAACAAAATGAATAACCCAGATGGGATTACAGAAGAAATAAAACACTAGATTTAAAAAATAATCATTTAAGTTGTTTTTTGGGAACTAATTAATTGCAAATTCTTTCATTTCTTCCCAAAATGACAAGGGTAAAGATTATAACAACAGAGATTTATTTAATATGTTTTTAGGTCTTACAAAACCACACCTGAGTTATTCATCACTTGGTATTATTACGGAATATAGCATTCTTAAGATATTACTGTACTTGAAAGGCATTCATTTTGCAGTTTTAATATTGATATACTTAATGGCTATCCCTCTGCATTAAGTTCTCTTTGTTCACTGTGTGTGCTTTTGGGAACTAGAGCTCCCAACAATTAGTCTAATGAGAACTGGAAATAGTATAAGGGGCCAAAAACATAATCCCACAGGAATACATGTGTGTACCATCAAGAAAATCCATGATATGTATTACTGTGCAGCTTGATGTGTTTTTACTTTTTAGTATTGCAATACCAGTAGGACTAGTTTGAGGTAAGATTAAATTTTAATAAAAGTTAGGTCCGAAATCAAAAATATTATTATTATCGAATATTATTCTAGAAAATAATTTGAATGATGCACATCCCTACTATTAGCCAATTTAAATATTCAAGATAGATGAATGCACTTACAGAGAAATTAGCATTTAATAAGTAACACAATTAAATTGCACCAACAAATCATGGAATATTAATTAATACACATGATCATGAATTTCTTATATAATAAATTACTACTTATACAAAAAATGGAAGGTTCTATGTTATCAAATATTTTTTAAGCTTACCTAATAATAAAAATAAAATAATCTGAAAATTAATCAAATTTGTAGTAGCTACTGGAATGTAAAAAGCTAATAAAATATAATTTTAGATTTTAGCATTAGATTTAAGCTGGCAGTAAAGAAGGCACTTTGTGTCAAGGGGCTCTACTCTACTTCTTACTACCATCATTGCAGGCTATGTTTGTTAAATTGTTTATACAAAGTAATTTAAATATAGACAGTGAAAACTGAAAATAATAAATAAATGTCAAAACAACAGTGAGCAAGAGAACTTACGCATGTTAGAAGCCTTGGCTTCGACAGATTTATTTGCTATATGAACCAAGGAACAATCTAAAACAATCTCAAGGGTCTGAATCTTGCATTGAAATGCAATGCTATTAATAATATTGAAAAAAAAAACATGAGTACAATACCTAGACTGGACTCGGGGCTTTAAGAGTAGGTTGGCTGTAGAAGTGAGCAGAAACTCGTGGGAAGTTGTAGCTATGTCTATTGAGCTCGTCTGTGCATGCTCGTGGCTCTCAGAGTCTCGAGACAGCCTCGAATCTCATTACCCGTACTACAAAATTGAACCATTTTATTTTGCAGAATGTGTGGGTATTAGCAGGTCAATTAGAAGAACCCTAGTATCCAACTGTAGTTATCCATTTGGACTAACTATTTCTCCTGATAATTACTACTGGACAGACTGGGACACGTAAGTACTTTGCTAGATTAAAATCACACATTAATATCCAAAAGAAATTGCCTGGAAAGAGGTGAAGGAAATTACAGGCATATTTTTGAGGGAAAGATAAGAAAACATAGTGGATGCCTGAATGTTTTCTGTCACCTTCACCTTGTCCCAGACAGCTTCGCTCAATGGCCAGGAATGGGAAAATAATCACCTTCTTAATTTGTAGGCGCAAGATTGAGAACGCCCAACGGCCATCTGGGAAGTTGAATAAACCAATCAGCGTGCCTCTTGGAGGAAGTGGCAAACTCTATGGGATTGTAGCGGTGCCCGAAAACTGTCCCAGATGAATAAATTAAAAAACACAAAACAACATGTGTCCAAAATTGGTAGTTTGTATTGCAGGTATTTTTAAGGGATTCACAAGATTACAAAGTTACAAATAGGAAGATAGCATAACTCATCTCTTAAACAAGCTACTTCTGTGAAGATTCAATCATTGAACCAAAATGTTTTGCAATCAATATAAAGCTAAACTATGACACAATAACCTCGTTTACTTAATTTGGCTTATCACGAACAATGTGGATGTTGTGACCAGGGCAACATTATCAGACCTAATCTAATCAAATCCAAAAGTACACAGATAATTTGGCAAATAATATCAAATTTTGATTAATATGTATTTATAAATCGACCTACAGGTTTGAATTTAGAAATACTACAGCAGGGAACATTCTTGATTAACTTAAATATCAGTTGCTTTATGCAATACAAACCACAAATACACTTTTATTAACATTAAAAACTTTGAATTACTAAGTGACAAAGTAGTTATTAGCTAGGTTGATTGATATTTGATGCCTGCAATTAATTGGACAAGACATTATCATAAACAGTGAGGGTGATAAGCCTTCTGCAGTCTCCACTGCACCCAACATATATCCCTTCTCCTGGTATGTGGGCAGCCAGAAACCTTATTTATATGAGAGCACTGCCATGGAAAATCTATGTAATTCTACATTAAAATTCCTGATACAAATGTATAATGAAGTCATTACTTAACATATACATCCCGAATCCAAATATGAAAACGAAACCCAGGAATACTGTAGTGACTTGACGATCTTACGATTACAATGATATTTGGGCTAAACGTCTCATATGTTGGCAATGATGTCAATCTTTAATCGATACAAATGAGAGGTAGGTATATGAAGATGAAAAATGAAAAGCGACATTTAAGTCCAAGCCACAGTTTAAACTTGGAATTCACTAACCATTGTTTGTCAGCCTCCTTGATCAAAGCCACTTTGCAAGCTTGACAATCTTTATAACAAGAGGTCACGGAATGAAAGGGAAGTTCAAAAATGAAAATATTGTAAATTTTAAACAGATTGGCATACGTATCAATGTGGGCCACCGTATAAAAATAAGTTGTTAGGCTCAAATACAAATCCAGCAATATGCCTACAGCACCGACCTAGATAGAACCTGGTGCAGGAAGGGGGCAGGCATCTTGTAGTGCAAAGGTACATTTCAAACATTCTATTTCCAATAATACCACAACTACCTTTTATGTATAGTAGTACCTACAATGTTATTATGTGCCTATCTTTATTGCAAGGGTAAGCTATAAGGCGAAATAAAGTACCCAATTGAGCCGTTTGGTCCTCACCACGTGATAACCCGAACTAGTATTACGTAGAACCTAAAATATGCAACTGATCCACTTTATCAACTAATAATAACCTTCCTTATAGGAGGGCATAATGTCCTAGTAAGCAAGCATAATGCAATAAATAATAAGGCTAACACAGTACAGTAGAACCGCCTTTGTACGTTTCGCTTTTCTACGTTTTTTACGTTTCTGCGTTTTTTTTACGAGGTCCCGGCGAAGCCTTATGGCATTTCTGCATAATTTATTTCTTTAATACGTTTCCCAATATTAAGTTTTTTACGTTAATGCGTTTCAAAAATCAGTCCGTCAAGGTAATTAATCCTATAGTACGTTTCTGTGTTCTCATAATCGGTTTTGCTGGCCAGCCAGTGAGTCGAATTACAAGTTGTCATTGTTCAAGCCGACCACGTTAGTCATTCATTCATCCCAGTTCTGCGAAGCGCCCCCCCCCCCCACCCCCTTCCCTCGCTCAACACAATGCAACCCAGCGGCCAGTGAGTGCCTTGACCTTGACCAGCTGCATCTCGTTCGGCGTGGGAGGGGGGGGGGGGGGGGGTCTCTGAAAGGGTCGATTTATCTCCGATCTCGGCTGCCGGCACTGAGGTTCTTTACCTGCTTACCATAAATAACAAACCCTTGTCCAGTGGTCCTCTTTACAAAAGGCTTTTGTCAAAGTACAGAGATAATTAAACATTGCCCTCGCACTTCGACTACTCCTATTATTCTAAGTATAGAAAACAATATTTTTACCGACTCAAGTTTTTTATAATACGTCATCACAGCCTAGTCAAGCTGCATGACCTTGGTCGCCAGGCATCGCTTACGACCCTTCTTAGATAAGAATGAAGAATGGTGTTGAGGCGGGGGGGGGGGGGGGGGGGGGGGGAGCTTTTACAAGATTATAAGTGTTAGGAATGTATGAAAAGAAAAATTTGAAGTATTTCAATAGTGCGTTTTTCCCGTTACCACGTTTTTTGTCTCGGGTCCCTCGAAAACGTACAAAGGAGGTTTCACTGTACCCAGAAGGGAGTTATTATCCGTTGTTTGTTGAACACCGAACTGGTATAAAAGGTAACTGGGATACGTTATAAGACTTCATTAGGATGATTTCTAACGAACAATGACTCATTGTTCAAGACAAAAAATGGCACAAAATAGACATGGTCTGAATGGTTGTTAATTCAGCAAGCATGAGCATTGACTTGGCTGGCAATATGTAGGCCTGTGTGTTATTTGGGTACACTATCACGATTTTTATGGATTGATATGACTATGAATTTGTTGAAAAATTAGTGAATTTGTGAAAATATGTGGCAAGCCTTTATTGGGCAACTAGACAGAGAATGGCATAAGTTCCAACTCTGGGTGTTCGAAAGAAGAAGAAGATGAATTTGTTAATTGAGACGTAAAGCCCAATGTCGTTTAAATAGAGTAAATAGGCATACCTGAAATTTTAACAGGTAACTTAGAATAGTATTTGGTCTAGGTCTACTCTGGAAAAGGAATCTAAACATGAAAATAAAGAAGAATGTTCCCCATCACTGCAGGTATAGTGTTTTCCACACTATTAAACTCGCCTCATTTTCAGCTTAAAATTTGACTGATGTAACACTAATTTACAATTCTTAATAACTACACATGTATAATGTTTGCACATTTTACAGAATGATAAAATACATGTCTAAGGGCCTGTTTTGGGTGAAACGCTAGGCCTATGGTTAGCGTTGTCTCGTGAGGTGCCATTCTTGTCGGCCGAATCTCTGGCCCTGTAAGTAAAGATCCGACCTTGTAATGCTACTTAGCATTCATCACTAGGCGTCTCCTTGATGTAAATGTCTTTAATGTAAAATAATTTGGAATATAATAACTACGTTGTTGACGACTGTTAGTAGATGATGATTTCTCCAAACAAATGGTGTATATCAAACTGAAGAGAAAAGGCTTGTAGATCTTGGGTATTTTAAAGAAACCCAATTCTGCCAGAAGTAACAATTAAATCGAAGATCTTCAGAGCCTGAAATAGATAGGGGAGCAAACAATGGTTTAAGTGGCCTGGCTTACTACTAGTGACCAGTAAAATAGAGCCATTTTAAAATGTAGCATTGAGTAACTCACTTGATTCCAAGTCAAGAAGTTGCCGAGTTAATGTAAATAATTACTCAATACTACATTGTGTGACATAACACATGGCTTAGTGAATAAAGTAGGCCTATTAAATGTGCATGCAATGATCCTAAGTAAGCATATATTTTCTAAATTTGTTAAAGCAACATGTATTTAGATACTTGGACTAAATAGTTTGTTTTGCAACATCTACTTTTTAGACAAACTGATTTAAGTAGGCCTACTGCATCACAAACAATCATACAAATCAGAAGTATTGAGCCCTGTGCAGATATTCAATACCTCAGCCAAGACAACTTTCCTCAAAACAGCTGGCATAGACCTATATAGGCTAATTAAATGTAGCCTAATTAAGTTTGGCCTATTAGGCCTACAGAGAATAAAATACAAAAATCCATGTTTGATATCATGAGTAGGTATAGGGCTACACCTAACAATTTCTTTAAAAACATGCATGCTAATATCCACCCCAAAAGTTGCATTAACTAATTTTTAAAAATGGTGATATTTTATTTATGAACATACTTGTTTCTAGGCCTATGTCTAGATAAATGATTGAAAATGAAAACATCCAGATTTAAGTTATCTTTTTGCATTATGTGAAAATACATTAAATAAGTCACATACCTGCTCTTAGAACGGGAACGGCTCTTAGAGCGATTGTCAACAGATCGCGAACGAGAGCGGCGATCTCGAGACTTGGAGCGATCCTTGGAACGTGAACGATTCCTCGAGCGGGAACGGCCACGATCGCGAGAACGGCTGCGGGAAGCGGAACGTCGGCCACGAGAGTAAGAGCGACGTCTTGCCCCTCGGCCACGTCGGTTGCAGTCTCTTGCATAGTGACCGCACTCTCCACACTCATAACAACGGTCGTCTGGGTGGAAGGCACGCCCACGCTGGTGACCTCCTCCACGCCCTCCTTTGCCATTCGACATCTCAACCCTCACTCGGCGGCCACAAACAGTCCTGAAATAATATTGATTCATTACAATTTTAGTAGCTCTTTCCTAATTTTGAATATGCCCTAGGCTAGTAATAATTGTGGCCCCTCAGAAAGATTGCACCCAGGGTAAGACATATTCTACATCAGTTGTATGCTCTATGCATATTAGGTACAATCCGAGTAGAAATTAGCTACTTTCGAGGGTTGGCAACACTTAGGTATGTAACGTCACAAATGGCGATGAGTAAAGGCCGACTAAATTTCTTACTTTTGTCGCCTCAGACGCTTTCAGGACATTTTCTGTAGCCTATTTCTACATGGAATTATAAAAGAATAAAAATTAAAAATAAAACTGCTTTGTACAAAATTTTGACAACAATTAGTACAATAAAGATATGAACAAATTGGATTTAATTTATTTATTTTTTGTCCATTTTAGCATGAGCTGTATGCTATTCTATGTAGATTTAACAAATCAACAAATACTAAGAGTGGGAGGAGTTAAGGTTACAAGACTGCATCTAGGCCCTAGCCTAGCCTAGGCTAGGCCTACCTATAATGTGTTTATAGTATGATCTGGCGTAACTTTATTACGGTTAGGTTTAAATAACACATCCTGGGCCCATAACTTAACCCACGATCAGGCCAAGCATACCATCGGCAATAACTACCTATTTTATAATTTGACGGAAACAACTGAGTGGCCGGCCATCTTTAATTTCAAGCGACTAGAGTCGGCATTTAGGCTTAATGGTCTTACCGTCCGTCCAAGCCTCGAACTGCGTCTTCTGCATCTCTAGCATCTTCGTACTCCACAAATGCAAAACCGGGCGGATTCCTAGCAACCCAAACATCTCGTATAGGGCCGTAGTAGGAAAATGAGTCCTCCAACTCTTGCCGCGAAGCAGCAGAACCTAGAATCACGCAAACAACCATGCTTCTGACCTTTGACTGCTAATATTAGAGTAAGAAAGTATATTAATACGAAATCTGATTACCTATATTCTTACCTAAGTCTCCCACATAGACTTTTCGATCCGAAGACCTATACCTGGACATGTTTTTATCAATGATTATGCCGTTTTACTCTCGTATAGCTTGAAATTTTTTACCAGCAACACACGCACAAATCCTTCATTCGATGAAACCGGCCGGGGTCTGAAGGTCGATTCTAGGCGCGTAGTAGAGATAAGCGCAGTATCTACAACTAGGGTAAAGGGCGGTGACAGCAAATGGCGTCCTATTAACTGTTCGCTTGTTGGCACCTTAGAGCATTCTGCTCTAAGGTTGGCACTCGTTCCCCACCTCTGTGAACTATTAAATTTTGCATTAATAAATAGTGCACCGATATTGTTTTTACTAAAATGTACGAAAAATTTAATCCTTTATGGCCGGCCATCCTAATCTGGTTTAAAAAACAGACTTGAGTGGAAAGCACAGGAAAAGTTGTTCCACTGTGCTCTAATGTTCCACTATTTCCACTAGCTTCACGAGGTTGAAGAGGAATTTATTTTTTACCGCGAGATTCGAGTACATAATACATAATAAACATAATTCGCAGTGTTCACCTTTGGTATCTGATGGGTTACATTTTCATTTAAGGCGGAATGTATTATTAATTATTCTTATTTCACTATAATTAGTATTGTTAGATTTCAATTTCAATTTCAATTTCAATTTTTATTTTATTCTTTTCAAAAAAAAAAATAATACAGGTACAAATAATACAAAATTCAGTAACACTATATAAATGAAAAGAAGCCCACATAGGGTCACACCTCGTGTGTGGGCTGAATAATAAATAATGTATGTTAATAATAATCCAAAAATGACAAAAGTAAGTGTGATACATGAAAAGCAGAACGTATATATAATAACTATGGTAGTAATACTAATTCTAAATACAAACAATAATAATAGTGATAATAACAATAAACTAATAATGCAGCATGAAAAGAAGGAATTAATTAATTGAATGTGATGTGAGTTGTATATATATCTTCTTACTCCCGAGTGATCAAGGTCTTCTACCGAAACGTCTCGGAAAACTTGTGTTGTCCTTTATATATGTTGTCTTTATCTCTATACCACCACGGTCTACAATTCAGGTAAGCTGTTGGGGTCTATCCTTCTACCTATCATATTTCTAGCCTTTTGGCCTCTCTTTAATCCTGTATATATATATATGAAATAATAGGTTCTCGGGTTGCTGTCCACGTTGCTTGCTCTCTTGAGACTGGTTGCTGGCCCAGAAATGGGCCATTGTCAATTGTCTCGACGTTTCGGCAAAATCGCATTTGCCATCTTCAGGAATTCCTGAAGATGGCAAATGCGATTTTGCCGAAACGTCGAGACAATGACAATGGCCCATTTCTGGGCCAGCAACCAGTCTCAAGAGAGCAAGCAACGTGGACAGCAACCCGAGAACCTATTATTTCATCTTCTTCAGTCCGCGAAAACCTACAGAATAACATATATATATATATATATATGTATATAATACATTTTATCTAATATCTAATAATAATAATAATAATGATGATAGTAATAATGTAGCATGAAAAATAGGAATTAATTAAATGAATGTGATGTGAGTTGTTTATACATTTTGTTATTAAATTACCAATTTTTTGAAGAACGATGACACAGCTTGGGTTAGGTTATGTATAATATTTCTCTTAACCACCGGAAACCGCATATTCTAAGCCAATTTTTTATTTCAAACTTGAATCTTGAAAGAGATCTCAATAATTTTATGTTTAATGGAAGTTTGTTATATATTTTAGGAGCTATATAGTCAACATGTTGCTGCCCCCTGGTTTTATATCTTTTAGGTACAAATAAAGAGTATGTATCTAAATGCCTCATATTTGATCTCGGGATTTCACGTGCTTTAAATTTATCTGGATGTTTGAAGGTATACACCAGCATAATATATATATGTACATTTGGGTTAGGTCAAGGACATTCAATGTGGAGAATACTAGTGACGTAGAATACAATTTTGGTTTTTTCAAAATTATTTTTAAAATGTTCCGTTGCATCACCCTCAACGGTTCCAACACACTTCTACTAGCCCCACCCCACCCCAGGATGCCATATTGCATCACTGATTGAGCAATTGCATAATAAATAATAACGAGCAATTGCGTACTCAATATTTCGTAGTCTATAAAAGATATAAATAATGTTACGCAATTTTTTAACAGTGTTTTTGACTTGCAATTGCCATTTTAAATTTTTATCAACAGTGATCCCCAAATATTGGGCGTGGGTTGCACGAGAAATGATGTCACATGAGAAATGATGTTCAGTAGCATTCATATGACATAGTTAAAAACTGAAACTTTTGTCTGATTTTAAACGAGACTACCTTTTCCCCTTAATAACATATATGCATCTACACATCATGCAAAACCTATCTATGGACAAAATAACAATACAACAAAAAGTTAAAAGGTGCATATAAAGCATACCAACCAATACTGTAGGAATAGGTTGGGAACTACATGTAAGCCTATTCTATGTTAACTAGTGATGAGATCGGGTACTCGATTCCTGTCCAACTCCATTTTCAAGGAGACGATTCCTTCGAATATGCTCCGACAGATAGTGCCACATTTCCCACGCAGGAAGGATTGTAAACAAGCGGAGTGCAAAGTTGGCACCTTCCACAACAGACACACTTTAGTTTATAAACCGTAACCTAGATTATGCTATTTAATACCAATCCAACCTTACAATCATTTCAGTTACTTACTGCCAAAACAAATGTTGTTTTTTTTATTTTTGCTCCCGCCTAGAACAAACACGGTCCGAGGAGGGTGTATAAGCATTGGTCAAGGTCAGCCATTTTTACCTTATTTTTATTACTGATCAAGGAGGTGACTCCTATTTTATTTCCAAGGCTTCGGAGTCAACTAAACTCCAATATTTACTACCCGACGTCATCACTAATATTTACAGGCCTACATGTTAAGAGGTAGTCAAGTAGTTCAATGTAGTTAAATCATTTTCTTACACCAATTTTAATCCTGTCTTTTGACTCTTTTACAGGTGATTTACTCCTTGTTGTAACTCTTTCTTTTTATTATTTGTATATAAAACGTAGACCGAGTGATACAAATTAACTTAAACACAATATATTTTGTAACAGAAAAAATGAAACACAATTACACTGTGACATAATTTGACATGAACTGCAGACGGTGCTCCAGGCAACTGTCTACTGCTTTGAGGAAACATATAAACATTGATTTAACAGCTATACATGATATATCATCCCCACATCCCAACTCCAAGATCTCCTACGTATTCAAGTCCGCACACCTGTAGTGTGAAATAGCAGCACAGGAATGTGCACTTTACTGTATTGCTTTACAAAAACCCAGTATTACAGTGTATTTCACTCAAACTATTACTGTTTATTAGGAATGTCAGTCTGTAGGGATCCAAAAACCGTTTTCTCATGATTTCTTTTTCTGCCCAGGTTTAATGATGTTCAAAAGCAACTTACTACATAGTTAATTACAACTGTTGGCGACAAAAATTTAGTGTCACGAACATCTTTCTTATTTTTGACTTGAATTTGGGTATCCGGTTTTTTAAAAAGGCAGTCGTCGACATCCAACGAAGGTAAATGTGCAATAGTTGAATGACATGAAGTACAATGTAAAATCATGTGTGCCTCTTCAGTAACAGTTTCAGTAAGCAATGCTGGACTGGACATGCATGCCTGTCATGGTGGTGCTATCTAACAATGTGACAGACTAAATGCAGCCTACCTATTCTAAGTGTAGGTGTCCAGATATTTTACATATCAGTCTAATCTTGAATATTCTTGGGTAAACTATCAGTGCTTACATTTAGTGTTGCCAGGTGTCAAGTATTTCCGGGGATAACTGGTATTTGATCGTCATTTCCTGCGTTTATGTGCTCTAACAAATTAATATCATGCAATGTGTACTACGAGTGTGTTCCAATGTGATTTTGGACTCCTATCCAATATACACTACCCACTAACCTGTTACACACTACACGTCATCTAGTAAGTTTATGTGTTATCAATTATCATTTATCAAATGTATCAGCTCGTATTGGCCATCTTGGTTTAGTGGGTAGGTGGTGTCGTAGTGTACACTTTCGGCCACTACCCGACAAAGTGGCATTGGTTTAGGCTTGTGACATCGCTTCCTCTCCAATAGTGTAACTAAACTAGTCGAGTAGCAGTAAAACTGAAGTTGGAACACACCCTAAATATGTCATAAGTTACTGTGTTCAAGTCTATAACATAATTTCTGCAAAAAGTAAAGCAAAGCAAAACTTGACAATAATGATTCATAATACACCGGGAATTAACTGCAGATGGCACACCATGCTACATCTTATCTTTTGACATTATTTGCACAAAAATATTGCATTCAGCATTAGCGTATATAAGGGGAGAAATATCAAAAACAAAATACAAATTGGGAATCTGTTACCTATAGAGAAAATGTAATTTAGTTATAGCAGGCCTTCCCAACTAGAATTTTCAAACGGCCACAAACTTATGATTGCTATTTTCTGCCGGGCCAGAACTAAATTTCCAGCATGGTACCTCAAGTGGGCTAATTAAACACTTCCTCTTATCCCATTCATTACTAGTGAGAAAACTTGAAATGACTGCTTCTAGCAACTAAAAACTAGTACCAACTTAAAACTTGGCACATAAGACATGGTAGCCATGCAAAGGCACCGATCATTGCAAATATTTGATAGGCAAGACCTATGCTTTGTTCGAATGAGTTTTCAGTAAAATACAAAGGTTTGCATATCCAGAAGGGGTCAAATATTGTAGGTCTACATATTCTTACTGCAAGACATCGTGTATTGTCATTCACATCGTCGATCCCAGATAGTGATAACCTTTTACAGTTACATGTACTATTATTTTTCTTAGGTATTTCTTGAAAATAATGGCGACCAAAACTGTATTGCTTTCCCAAATTTTAAAATCTAAATCAAGGTAAGACTTAAAATTTAAATCCCATATCATGTGGGCCAGACTAGCGAGTGCCGCGGGCCAAGTGTGTTCCTGTCCAGGGAGCTGCTTGGATACCATTCAGGTGCATAAGCAAAACAAGCAGTTATATGAGCTTGCCAAAACACAAAACAGACATGTTGTATAATAATAATATATATACCCAATTTGTTTTCCTAGTGGTTATAACATAAAATAACAGAGCTGCAGAGGTAAGTGTATCAAAAATATCAAAAAACACAAATGGCAATTTAGATTTTAGAAAGAGTTAGTTTTGTGCCCCTGATTTTAGCACAGACAGTAACAGCATCAGTACAGTAGTACCTAAAGCTGCAAAACACTGGTTCGATACGTCAGACATACTTTTTTTACGGTTGCGGTCTCTTCACAACCAAGTCCATAAATTAAAAAAAAACAAAATAATTTGGAAATATATTGGCCAGTAGGAGAAGAGATGGATCTTACTGCGCTAGGGTGACCAGACGTCCCGGTTTTACCGGGATCATCCCGTTTTTGAGGTCTGTCCCGGTGTTCACAAAATAGATGTTGGGACGGCAAAATGTCCCGGTTTTCAGAACCACAATTATAATTTTTTCCTTTGCATTCTATACATTTTCAAATGAAAATTGATAGAATTAAAAACAAAGAAGAAATCCAATTCGGCAAGTAAGGTAAGATTTTATTTGTGTAAGTTACTATTATTATACAAAATAAATAAAGAACGTAACAAATATTATGTTCTAAAACATAAATGCACAAATAATGTTTTCTTTCAAATTTAAAATTTTTATAATGAGTAATTTAGTGCCTTCCTTGCTCAAATCTAAAGGCTATTTTGAGGTCAAAAATACCCAACAAAATATTTGCCTCCGGAGCCTGGAGCTCTGCCTTAGACCCCTATGTACCGTGCAGGTACATAATCACTCACAATCTCAAAGTGTCCCGGTTTTTTGTTTTGGAATTATGGTCACTCTATACTTGGCCTTCATCATGCTGTTTCTTAAATCTGATAAACCTACTTTCATCGGAAAGGCAAACACCTTCCCAATAATGCAAGAGTATCTTGGAGTAGAGATAATAGTAGGTATTAGATTCCTAGTTCAATATAGATATTTTGGGTCAAATCACATTTTAAATAATGGTCTAAATCTAACACATAAATGGTTCGTTTACCAACATTGAGATATATGGACTAACTATTTCATGGACCAAAACAGGTCTAATTATGTTGTCAGGTGATCTCACATTCAAAAAATAAATAAGTGGGGAAATTTGACGGGACCTCTATAACCACTTGGGTTTATAATCATGTCATGTTACCTTTTACTAAATTGATTAAAGGTACTTCGTACTATCACTCTATAATGTAAGGAAGCCAAACAATACCATCAGACTATGTTTTGAGCACTGGAACAGTCGAAGCAAACAATCTCTCATTTAACTTTTAACCACATTCATTCCCAGTCTAATAAGAAAAAACTGATGCAAATATATAATCTCACAACCACTTTTCTTTTTTATGCACTCAGTCTGATCTTTATGGACGGGATGTGTTATTATTTGGCATATACATATACATACATAATATATATACTCAACACACACCCAAGTTAATAAGAAAATGTATCAATTTTTGAGATGCAACATCAGTATAAGAGTAAATTATGTTATACATTATATAGGCCTATGGTAATTGTGCTTGTTGACAGTAAAAATACATGGGCTAGTAATAGTAATATCTGCCGAGGTATTTGTATTAAAGCAATAAAACAAAACTTTTAAGGTCCTTTGGCTTACTCAAGTTTACAAATTGTTACATTAAACAATTAGTATTAGGGTACATACAATGGTATAGTACCTTACAACAAGAAAGGGCTCGGTACTGGGTAGGCTACATTAATAGAGCAGGCCTGTCTCGATGTTTGGATAACGTGTGCTTTTTGTGCTGATAGGCCTACTTGACACTTTTTTACATGGTGAGCTTTTATAAATCTTTGGTTGTCAAAGGAATAGTTTCGAGCCACATATTTTTAAACCTTTAATCCAAGGAAGCAACTAAGTCATTGATAGTTGAATTGTGCCTTGTTTTACGGGATCCTTCACTGTCGTTGTCAACATTTGGATTAACGGAGTGAGAAAGTGCAACTGTTTTGTTAAAGTCTATAGTTGCGTACCCTTCTGAAGGACCACCAGAAGATTCAGGTGAAGCCACAGCCCCAATAAGAGTGGTTGTCTGTTGTTGAACTGAATTATCTGCTTTGGTCTTATTTAGATCAAGGACAATATAGTTGACTTGTCGTAAGACACTGGGAGGAGGGGACAAAGGGGAATGAGCAGTTACACTGGAGGGCAGAGGGGGAAGGCGCTCACTTCCTGACAAACGCTTTGGAAGGTGACTTCTTGCAACCTCAATTTCACTTGGTTCCAAATTTGCATAACAGCGACGAGACTCTTCTTGCATTTGATCGGATGGTCTACGAAAAAGAATTTTCTTATCTTTAAGGCCTACAGGTACTCCATTTTCTTGCCCAGGTACAACATTCATATATAAATGACATGGTTGCAGTTCGGCTCCAATATCAAGCCGAGCATAATTTGACTCTTCCTCTGCACATGCTGGAGATAAAGGACCAATGCTCGTACCTATTTCTACATTAACGTAAGAAGATGTAGTGATACCATCTTCCACGTCCTTATTAGAATGGCCGTCCATTGGATCATCCGCACTGTCGGTGGAAAGAACACTTGCACTATTCATGTAAGTTCTTTGGTTGTGTGGCTTATTATTGTTAAATTCACTTGAATCTTGAACTAGTAACGCAGAAGCTGTTGCAAAGTGTTCTTCGTTTGTGTAGTGTAAAGTATTCGAGGTGGTCTGAGATGGAACCGAGGGCAGACAAGGTGCACTTAAAGGGGGAGGTGACGGAGAAGCTGTGCCTTGAGGACTCAATGGCCCATTGCTACTTCCCACACTTCCTAGTCTCCTAATGTTTCCACCATTTTGTGACACAAACCGATTATTTGCAAGCATACTTCTACGGTTGAATGGGGCCGGTTCAAGGTAATTGGAATCACCACTAGTACTGGCATTATTAATCGGCATTGGAACAACAGGACCGACAGACGGAAATTCTCGCACCACTCCGTCTTCCCCAACAATATTTCGAACTTGAATATGTGCTTGAACAAGATTAAAAAGCTGATCTGCTCGAAGACAATGGAAAGCATAGATTCCTTGGCCTGTTGGACATCGGCGGCCGGATTCGAAGCTGAATATTTCACGTTCAAAACCATACCGCCGTAATCTGCGAAGAGGCCACTTGACTGTAGGTTTCTTGCGCTGATACAAAACTAGGTCTGTCTCGGTAATTTCTAACTGTCCAGGACTAATTTGGTGGCCACTCTGATCAACATTCATAACCTATTGAAAAATCAAATATGTTAAAATTGAATAATACATATAGCGTAGAGTTCTCCACAGAAATACATTCCAGTAGTTATTTCCAAGATAATGCTTGGTGGGCCAACCCCACACAATTTGCTGGCAAACAGCAGTCAACAGTGGAAACGGTAGGCTAAATGTTTTTTGAAGTGATTTATTCAATTTACACTTGTTGTCTACTCCAGGTTTCTTCCTATTTTAAAATAGTAGGACTACATTACTCAAATTACAGTTAGGCCTACAAACAACAGTTCAGACACAATATGTAAAAGTGTAGACTACCGGCATGTTAAAATTGTTTTATTTTATTATTTTTCTTCACTATGGGTTATTTAGAACACATAATTCAATTCGTACGCAGGCCTTAGGAAATAAAGTAACTCTAAAACTGTACATGCATAATTTGTAATAGGCATAGGCCTACACTCATACAGGTATAATAAAATAAATGCAAGTTTATTTAAAAATTAGGTTGGCAGAAGAAATGTTAGCCAGACGGTAACTTAAAGATTCCCGACTTCCCAGGCTTTGGGGAGAACACTGACCTACTTGAACTACATTAATAACTGCACTGTGGGGAAACTCCTCTGAGCATGGCAATACAGAAGAAAGCATTAGGAATAGTAGCAAATGCAGGGTTTAGCAACAGCTGTAACAAACTCTTTAGAAAATTACATATTATGACAATGCCTAGTGTATTTATCTATGAAGGGGTGGTATTTGTACATAAAATATACATTTATTTATGACAAACTCGAGTGTTCATACAGTCAATACCAGAAATAGAAATAAACTTAAAATTACTCAGTGTAACTTGACCAGAAGACAGAAAGGACTATATTGTATGGGAGTAAAGTTATATAATACCATCCCTGAAAATCTAAAATATGACAGATATTCATCATTTAAAACGTAAAATGAAGGATATATTAGTTGATGATACTTTTATTCTGTAGGCCTAAGTGAATATAGAGTGCAAACTAGTATGTATGAATGAGTTGAATACAGGTAACCCTTTTCCTGTGATTTGAATTTAAAGTAGGTTTATGAATTATGAATTTTACATGTTGACTGTAGGCATATGTTATGTTATTTGTGTGTCACATCTACCTCTGTGCATTGTATTTCCTTGAAATTATCTTTTACTGTTTAATGTAGGCCCTACGTTCATTGTAAAATTAATGTATGACTAAGCTGAACAAATTACAACTTGAACACTTTGTACATGTGTAGATTAAGTTTTAAAGAGCCTAAATAAATGAAATCAAGTGAAATATCAACCCACATGCTATACAAGTAGTAACTAGGTACTCAAGCTTACAAGGATGTCAATAGGACTACTTTAAAATGTTTGTAGCCAGGGTACGCTTAGGCAGGAGCGGGAGCCTACAGTCGGCAATTCAAATTGATCATGAGATGATGATCAATGATCATCATCACATGAGTAATAAAAATTATTCATGTTTACAAGACATTGGTAACTGATCGCGCTAAAATAATTGCCATATTTAAACATAATCTAACCTTTAATAGACTAAACTTTTCAACCTTCACATACTCCCTCTGGATTCATGCTTGGTGCAGACAAGAGCCTTTGCTCGATAACATGAATGGACTAGTTAGTCTACTACTAGTACTAGTCTACCCTAGTATAATTTAATAGGCATCCTGCAACTGCAAAACAGTACTTTGTTACAACTATAAAAAACAAATAACTGGAAAAGGAACACAACTTTTGATCTCTTATAGGCACATCTCTTTAATATGCCCCTAAACACATACGCATAGGCCTAGGCCTAGACCCCTAGTTGAGGTCTAGGTGCTTCATAGGCATAGGCCTAGGCTACCTAATCTTCAGTGATTTGACATTAGAGGCTCGGCCTACGGTCTTTCTACGCTAGGCCTATTCATACCTGAAAAATGTTTGGGTGAAGATCGTTGATGTCTTTTTTACTGGCTACACACCCCATTATTGGTCAATGATCTGAAATCAACAGAAATTATTAAGCCTAAACTGGGCTATAGGCCTAGGCGACCAAAAACTTGCAGACTAGGATTGGGCCTAGGCCTAGGCCTTAATGGTTCACCCTCCGGCCTAGACTAGGCCCACACATAACAAACGTCACCGAATATATACTAGGTCTAGGTCCAGTAGGCCTAGGCTTATTCTGACTGATCAGTGGGTGGGTGGGTGGGTAGGAAGGCTAGGCCTAGGCTTAATTGCTTGAATGGCCAAGCCTAGGAAGGTATTAATACTAATTTAGTCAAATAGGAAACAAATGGGTATGAACCAATTACGCACAGACTGTCTATATTACAGAGTCCATTAATAACGTCTGCTTACCAAACTATATAAATTCCAAGCCATTTCAAGTCAATTGATGTTGAAGGCTGATCCTGACGGTCTGACTATTGTTTTTATACAGGGGAAAACGCAGTACGTACAACACTTGGATTAAAGGGGGGTGTTCCACTTCGCGCGGATCTTTCAAACGCACCACCCTCTAGAAACCATACAATAAATAAATAGATAAATAAATAAATAATTAAATACATAAATAAATAAAGTTCCCAAAAGTGAATTGAGATAAATCACCCAATCTAGCAACACTGCTCACCGCCAAGGATACTAATATTCACAGCCTTCTGAATTGTTCAGCAAAATATCGATTCGCTGATAAATAAACCCTGGGGTGCACCAAAATCAAATTGCAACGTAGGCCTATGGCAATTACGAGCTAAACCCATACTCGTAGTTAATTCTTTATCATGCCTACCATGCTACAAGATATTTTGAGTGGAGATCAATTCGGCTCATGTGTACTGATTCAAGGTAAACTGTTCGTGTGCGTACTGACGTGCGTATGTTAGGTTATGGTTGGCCAAATATCTTGTTTACATGCATAGGCTTCGATTAGGCTAGATTAGACTAGATTAAATAAACACTTCAAGGCTGCAAATGGGCCATAACTGCCCGGTGACAACCTGTCCAAACCTGCCCCCCACCCTCGCTCATCACTTCATATTCCTAATTCGATTTCTAAATTCCCTTACTGATTCACACTCAACAACCTCCTCAAGTAACTCATTCCATTCTCTGACCGTTCTCTCAAATCCAAACATCCAAACCTACCCAGATCACTTCTTACCACCTGTCGCTGAAACTCCCACTTATGATCCCCCGTCCCTCTGTATAGGGCCTACCCCTTCTTGCAATCTGCTACGAGTTTCCCCCACCCTCTTTTCCCCCTAGCTGCTTTGTATAGATTACACATCCTATAACTCCTCTTCTAAAGACTGCCAACCCAGCTCCCCTATCATTGCTGTAACGCTATTATAAACCCTCGTCGCATTCCCTAACTTATCTTCCTCATACCTCTATCGCCTAACTTTTCCCGTAACCTTCCTTGCCGCCCTACGCTGCACTTCCTATATGGATCCCACACTGCCCCCCCCCCCCCCCCCCATTTTCCAAAATAGGCCGAACGTAGGCTATAGACTTAGGCTAGCTAGGGGCCTACTAAAAAATTAAAGCAATGTACTTACTTACTTACTTACTTGATTCTTCTACTCTGCGGCGGCGCACCTCGCCAGTGGCAGAGATTCCCCCTCCCACCCACTTCCGGCCATAGCCGTGCGTAAAGTTTTAATAAAAGAGCATTGCTTAGTGCTTACTGAGATTAAAATACCTACATATTATAGTGGACCTTCCCGCCCCTTACTACATTATACCCCTTGAAACTAGTGAGTCCATAAAAGCAAAAAGAAAAAACTAAAAATCAATTTTATATTAAAAATGTCAAGAGCCGTGACCCCTACAGCCAGCCACTCTACAAGTCAGGTACTAATTATTACTAATAATAATACTAAAAACTAACAGGTAATTGAGCTATTACTAGTCAGGTACTAAAGCATGGGAAAATCCCCCCCTCAGGTACAAAAGTATCACCGGAGATGAGCCCCACTTGTCAGGTACTTATGTATGTGGCTGCCTATAGCCATTGCCCCGGCCCTAGCCCAACCCCCCTAACACCCAGTGTCGCTTTAAACCCCTTTAATGTCCGCTGCGCAACCACCTCACCCAACAATCCATTCCATTCCTTTACCGTCCTATCAACAAATGAATACTTCCCCACATCTGTTCTCCTCCCTACCCTTTGAAATTTCCACTTGTGCTCACGTCTTGCACAGTACTCACCCCTCTCCATTCTGCCTTGGTATTAACTAGCATATCTTAGGGAACATCGTAATGTATTCTACAAATAGGCAACCCAAGACTACCTTACATATGCTTTTGTCACAGGCGAGGCACTCGTAGCCAACGAGCGAACCGCCCGAGACAAGCGCGCGCAAAATATCCAAAGCTTAGCATGTAAAATACTAGATCTAGATGTGTACCTGACTGACGGCGGGGAGGCAAAGAGGCCGGAGGTGGTTTGTCTAACAGAGCACTGGCTAAACCTTGACTGGATAACACTTATGCAGTTAGATGGCTACCAATTAGCTGCGGCATTCTGCAGAGAGGCTCTCAATAGTACTGCTTACGGGGGCTCATGCATCATGGTCCGGAAAGACTACACCCATACGCCTCTTGGAAATATCAACGCACTCGGTATAACTAATCATTTTGAAGTAGCTGCGGCTAAAATTGAGCTAAGCGTCTCGACTAGGGTACATCAGTCTATTATCATCGTGACAGTGTACAGACCACCAGCTGGATGCAACCAAATATTTCAACAACAGCTTGAAAAGTGTCTAGATATTCTATCCCAGAAAAGAACACATGCACTCGTATGTGGAGATTTCAACATAGATTTCAATAAGGAGTCTAGCACTAAGAGAGATCTGGAAAACCTGCTGTGTGCATTTGGGTACACTCCCAGAGTACAGGAAGCTACAAGACTTCATGCAGGCGGTGGAGGGACCATCATAGACAATGTCTTTACCACAAACCTTCTAGTAGGAGATGTAGAGGTAGATTACAATGGGCTCTCTGACCATGGTGCCATATGGTGCCATGTAAATCAAAGTAGCCTTTACCAAGAGACGAAGAGCGACCAGCGAGCCGATCGCACTAGAGAGCTAGACCCTACCGGGCTCAACTTCCACAATAAATCAGATACTGCTGGACAACGTACCAAACACAGACCTGAGAAGAGGAGGAAATTCACCAAAAGGAATATTGACATCTTCTGGGATAACGCTTCCTTAGATAACTGGGATGATGTGTGCGTGCAGCATAGTACCATAGACTATATGTACAACCATTTCCTAGACAAACTCAAAATACATTTCAACAAAGCGTTCCCCCTCCAGCAAACAAGGGACTGTGTACGTGCAAAGACTTGGGTCACCGCAGAAGCTAAGAAGTGGGCAGCCAGGCGACGGTTGGCATATGAAGACTGGAAAATTTGGAGAACTCCGGAAAAGGAAAGTATTTACAGAGATTTGAATAAGAGATATAAAGTAATTATCACTCGAGCAAAATCCTACTACTGTAATAGGGAGGTCAATACTGCGGCCAACAAGAGTGCAGCGGTCTGGAGGATTGTTAATAAGGAGCTTCATGGCTGTAAACCCGTGCCACCATTGGTTCATCTTGACCTAAATAATAAAGTTATTTCTGAACCAATTGAGGTGGCCAATGAGTTTAATGATTTCTTTATCACGGCGGCAGAAAAAATAGGCACAAGTAGGACCCCTCCCCCGACGTCTTTAGCAACGCAAAATCTTGACCTGCGTCGACCCCATCAGAACATCGAAGGACTTAACCCAGCGCCCTTTTCTTGGGAACCCATTACAGGGCCGGAAGTCATCAAAGCGGCAAGGAGTTTGCGGGATACTCTCTCGGCAGGAGTCGATGAAATACCCAACCGTGTTATCCGCAAATGCTCTAGGCTTGTTGCCGAGGTTCTGGCTACTATCTTCAACTCATCCATACACCATGGAGTTTTCCCTGCGGCAATGAAAGATAGCCTGGTAACACCTATTCATAAGAAGGGCTGCAAGTTGGAGATTAGCAATTACCGTCCAATTTCCCTTGTAACGTCCCTCTCTGAAGTTCTTGAAAAGCTTGTTAAAGCCAGGATTATGTATCACCTTGAAATAAATCAGCTATTCACCACCAGTCAGCATGGCTTCCGTCAGGGCCGGTCTACTACCTCGGCGCTGTATGATTTTATTGGTAAACTTAGTGAAGTTATCGATGCTGGCGACTCGGCTCTGGCAGTTTTTTGTGACATGTCGAAGGCGTTTGACTGCGTCAACCACAGAAAGCTTGTCAGTAAGCTGGAGGCCTTGGGTTTCTCTAATAATATACTAAACTGGGTGACATCCTATTTGGAAAACAGAGGGCAGTCAGTCCAAGTGAGGGATATTGTTGACGGTAGAGCCACGCTGGTTAGATCCACTACAAGGACGATTTCCTCGGGGGTACCGCAGGGGACGGTACTGGAGCCAACGTTTTTTCTAGTTTATGTTAACGACCTTCAACCCAGCACTCCAAGGTGTGAAGTTTATATGTATGCCGACGACTTCACCTACTTGTGTTAGGGGAAATACATCCGTGACGTCATCGGAGCTGCACAAGAGGAGCTTGACAAGGAATCGGCATGGCTCTATGAAAACCAGCTTTATATGAATGCAGAGAAGACGACCGCAATCCTGTTCAATCTCTGTCCCAGAAAGGAAGATAAGCTAAACCTTTGTTTTGATGATCACACCCTGCCTGAAGCGGACTGTACACTCTCCCTAGGACTCACCATTGAATCCACACTTAAATGGGATTCACATGCCGAACGTCTGGCACAGAAGCTCAGTAAGGCCTGCTTTGCGATCAGGATTATAAAGCAACGAGTCGGTCTCAGCTCTGCCAAGATGGTCTACTCGGCGTACTTCGAGTCTCTCCTGCGGTATGGTATTGTCCTCTGGGGTTCGGCGTGCAGGAAAGTCCTCGACAAAATCTTCCTTATGCAGAAGAGAGCAATTCGTACCTTAGCCAGTGTGGGCAAACGGCACTCCTGTCGACAACTCTTTCCCGAGTTGGGTATTCTCACCCTCGCTGGGCTCTATATCTTCGAAGCGGTGATGCATGTGAGGAAGGGACAAGGGAAACTGAAAAAGAATTTGGACTTCCACGGGTATGCTACCAGACATCGGGATGATTTCCACCGAACATCAGCCAGAACAACTAGCGCTGGACTAAGGAGCCCGGAGAACCGTGGCCTGCGTCTATATAATCATCTACCTCAGGAACTCAAATCTATTGGAAGTGATAGCTGTTTTAAGAATAGACTGAAGGCCTTCCTTGTCAAAAGCTGTTTTTACTCCATTCAAGAATTCTGTTCTTTAGCTTAATGCTGGTATCCCCTTTTGTATTGTATAGTACCGTCGTTTTTATCTATTTATTGTATTCTTCATTGGTAATCTTTTTTTGTATTTTAATGTTATAATAACTGACTGTTAGTTAATTCTAAGTTTTGACTATGTAAAATATCCCACATGACTGATTTTGCTCAGGGATCTATTTACAATAAACAACCATTAAACCATTAATAACGATCGCAGATTGGCTACGATCCCGTCGCCTGCGACGAAAGCATGTGTAAGGTTGTCTTGGGTTGCCTATAGTAGATAATTAGTAATAGCCACCCATACATATCATTCATAAGCCCATCAGTAATTGCAATTGTATGGAATCTAGACACAACTGTTTTTTGGTAGGGCCTAGGGCTATAAATTGTTACGTTACTACCTCCCTAGGTATTTGTAGTACACGTATTTTTGGTATACGTTATTGTATGTTGTTTTGGCAACTGTCATGTACCGGTACTTATTTTGTAGGCTGCTAGAGAAGTGTGAAGTAGCCAAAAACATGACCTAGCACCACCTTCCTGCTCCGTGGGCTGCAACGTCGTAGGTGTTAGGGGGCGTGTTAAATTAACAACAACTATTCGCGTTTAAATCCAAAGTGGCTGAACTCTGGCGAACGAATCGAGAACCAGTACAGCCAGGATAGGTTACGGAAAGATGGCCGGTATTCGCTGTGTGTTATATAGACGGCGATAGAAAGTATGAGTGAATTACATGATCAAGATTATTGTGGGGAAGGAAACATGTTAAAATTTACACTCAATATCTTGTTGATCTATGCCACAATGTAGCAACCGGCGAGCGAAACAAATATTCTCTTAACACGAAGTGTTTTTAGATCCGAATGAGTTCGGCGCTTTCGCAGTTGCGTAGAAGTGTCGAATTGCATGCTGGTATGGTATGCAGTCTAAAAAATTACAAATTTAGTTTACCATTTTGTAAAATATATTTTCGTATATACTGTGTTAAAAAAGAGCACAGTTAGTCCTAACATAAATTGACATATAGGTCTTCAAACACATTGGAGGGAATTTGTTTAATTTATAAATTTGATAAAAAAATACTTACTATGTCTACGAAAGATTATGTTTACTTGATGGTCCAACAGAATTGTGACAATGTATTTGTTGGGGGGTGATGACACAAATATAATTCATAACATTTAATCCTAGTTTGATCTCGTAATTTTAAACGCCAACACCGAAATTCAGCATTATACAGGAAAATTCCCCTCAAGTGTGGATTGCGTGCGTGTGGATGCGGGTGTAAGGGGGTGGGAGGCATAAAACACTTCAACTACCTCTAAAGTGTATTCCAACGAATGAATTCACTGCCGTTTTTGCACGCAACTGCTATGCGCGCCAAGGGTCTTCCCCCACCACCCGGCCGCGCGCTCAGAGTGAGAGACTGCTCGTAAATTATACCTGTCCTGTCCTGTTGTAAATGTCCTCTATTCATACTGTAATCACACATACAAAATCCACAGATTCATTATTTCGTAAGTTTTAACACGTTATTTGGATTCTTGAATAAAAAACAATACGTTTCCATGTTTGAATCGTCCTAATAGGCCAACAGCTTCATAAAGAAGAAACAGTCACTTCTTTGCCGTATACTCTCAGTCACTATACAAATGCATTACTTAGGAGTTATTATAAATTATTGTAAATTATAAATACAAATTTATTTTTATTTTATTTATTTTGTTTTATTATTTAAAACAGGAAATTCTGCGACATGTGTAAAGTTTTAACTCATTTTTTTATTGACTGACAGTTTCCGTCATGGTGTTTGTTATATGTTTTTATCACTCATTTGTTCATTTGTTTATATTTATCTTCAGAGCTTAATTAAACCATGTTTGTATTATTCGTCATTTGTGGGTTCTGTACCTGTTGAGAGTTGATGTTATGCAATAAACAAATAGGCCTAAATAAATAACTAAACTTGGTATACATAACGATTCACAGATCATGCACGAAGGCATTCGCACACTAAAATAGAAACTTGTTTTCACTTTATGAGCCATATAGTGTGAATACAAGTGTTCATAGTCGACCCCTACCCCATTGGAAATCTGTATAAACTGTTGCTAATTATTTTATACGTGATATTTTCCATACAAAAAACCCTAGCAAATAGTGTTGAGTTCTAATGCAATTAATTATCGACTCTGAATTCGTTATGCACTCTGGCACTCTGCTGATAAACACCCACGCACGAGTTGATTATTATAATTTAGTTGTACAATAAACATTAAATCCGTCGTCTCACGTCGAAGACACGAAACCGTCGACTAATCTTTCCAACAAAAGGCAATTATTTAACAAAAGAGCATTGAAGATGTTGTTTCCCTGCCAGATGTCATTTTTCGATGTCGCCAAGTCACTTACAGGTGTATCGCGGGACATTCAACTTTCTTTCAAAATATACTAAGGGGTAGGACGATTGACAAAAGAATGCGTTGATGAGTAACGGTGATGTGACAATTGTGTAAGGAAGGGTTGGTCAGTTAGAGGTGACTGACCCGCTTATTCCGCACGTGCGATTTGGGATTTGCCGATGGTTCGCCGTTTTCGACTTTGAAAGAATGATCATCATAATTTACGTATTATAACTTGGATCATCTTCCATCTATAGGCCTGTTATGCCCATTATTATGCCTATTATGCCACTTTCCACATCCAATTAACGTATGTGTTGTGATTAATCGGTTACGTCATCTGAAGAAGTTATTCATACCGTATTGAAGTGTCAGTATTATCTTCTTGTGATGTAGTCGGTCTATTGGGACGTTTCAAACATAAAAAACGTGTAGATTTTTATTCAAGAATCCAAATAATTGGTTAAAAGTTAAGAAATTTTGAATCTGTAGATTTTGTATGTGTTACTGAAGCGATTAACTGTATCAATAGAGACTGAATAGAGGGCATCTTGACAGGAATAATTTACGGTCAGTCCCTCGAACTCGCCGCGCGGCCGAGTAGTGGGAGAAGACCCTTGGCGGGGTCGGAGGGGAAATGCGGCTACGTCAGTGAATTCATTAGTTGGAATACACTTTACTACCAATAATCATAACAGGCTACTGATACAAAATGATCAACTGCAAACCTATTTTTAGGATCCAACATTTAGCATGCCTACGCATATGCCCTCTAGAATCAGCTGCGTTGCATTTACCTTTTAGCTTTAGAAAGTATATTTCGTAGAGAGCATTCGTTTCTGGTTTTGGGGGCATGGGAGGTATAGGGGAGGCATGGTGTTCGGATGGGCGTTTAGTTCGAAAAGAGGGCCGTAAAGAATAAAAAGAAATTTGAAGATAGGATAAAAGGGGAATAGTGATTCAAGATATGAACGAGAGCCGTCTTTGCCTTACTTACATATAAAAAATACTCATATGTTTACACTTCCTCGAACCTGCTTTATATGTGCAAGGAGCATTAACTTTGTTGTTTTCATTGTGCAGTTAATAGTCACGTTTATCAGATGTGGGTTTTGCATGTAAACATGATGTATGAAGGGATGCTAACCTATATAGTACCAGTTACCTACTTAATATTATTCCTGCAAAATTAATCCTATTTGTTTCGATAAATGGTCGCAGTATGTTCCCAACAAACGCGTTTATGTGATAAATGTGTATCACAGACACCATCACCCTGTCACTCACTTACCTACTGCCAGAAACATATGGAACACAGGTTAGCAGTGCGTTGTTTATCCTGGCTCGGACGGCCATGATGGTCGCGACGGTGGCGCGCCTACATCTCGATTTAAACGCGAATAGACTAGGTGCACTAGGGAAATAACAAACCACCATCCTGCTGTGTCAACTCTTCAATAACTTTAGATAGAAGCTCACAGCTCGAGGTGCACTAGACATGTCCGGAAGTGAGCTCAACCTCAGTTTTCTTACACTGTTTGTTTTCACACACAACTTATCAATATTCTAGGGATTTCGGGTCAGTATAAGAAATGTAGGCATTCCAGACATTATATACTTGATGAGACAGCAGTACAATATGACATGTAGGCCTACAGTTAAATGCAATCCTATGTGTTTAAAATGTAAACTTACGCTGATCAACAGACTGTAATATAACTTTGTAAGACATAAGATTAATAAGTATGGTAATTTTGTAACCTAGTATAGCAGATTAGTTTAGTTTTAGAATAGTATAAGTGTACCATGAATTGCTTGTCAATAAATAAAAATCCTCGTTTGACAGATTCATTGCTTGAAGGAGGCATAGACTTGCTGCGAGCATTCATCAAGAACCATTTCAACAGGAAGGAACACATACTTCATGTCCTATGCTATGAAAACCATCCAAAATATGTAAAAGGATATCTGAATATTCCCATCAATTCAACAAACATCCAATTCCATGATTACTGTACAGATCATCGCGGCTGGAATTCACGTATGGCGTCTTTACTGATTTGAAAACTTTTAGCTTATAAATTGACTAATATACTCGAAGTATAAGACTGTTTGTTATACAAATAAGCACGTTATAAACTACATGTCACATGAGAATAATACAAATACGCCATCCTAGATATTTATTAGGCCTACTGATACTTACAGGTAGGCCTATGTAACTTTAGTTTTAACTATAAATGCATAATATGTGGAAATATAATTTAATCTGTTTTCATGCTTATTTATTGGTCTTCTGGCAACTTTTATGTTCATTTCACCACTTATTTTTGCTAATTTGTTGTTAAAATTTGTAGACCTAATAATGCTAATTTCCCCTCAAAATAGCAAAATTTGGATGAATTTGTAAGGAAAATATGAAAAGGTAGAATTTTTTATCATGTAGGCTTATATATGGCCCACTTTAACATAAAATTGTCTGCCAAAGAAGCTGAGAAGTGAAATTTAATCTGATTCAAGTACATTTTGAGCATATATATTTTTTATTTTTTTATAATGTCACAAAATAGGCCTACTAAATTTCAAATGAATTATGCTGAAAAATATGTAGTACATGTTCCAAGTACAAGAAACTAAGAACTTAGAATTATCAGCTATGTAGGGCTAGGGTATTTATTATTTAACGTTGTGACAAATATCCTTAGCGAAACACATTTTCTGCTAGCTTGAACTCATGGCTACTGAGTACTGGTACTGTACATGCATCTGAACTAGAAATGTGTTGTTTCAGGAGAAGATGAGTGTTTGGATATTTTGAGCCCAAGTGCAAAACTACTAGGTGATGGGCAAAGCAAAGTTGTTTTGATAATCGACTCACTTTCAGTGGTTATTTCTAACATTGGATTTAACAAATGCTACCAGCAAATGCATCATATTATCCAAGGTACGACAACTCTTATTTATATCTATCACCAGTGTGAAGTTAATATACAACCAAGGCTCAAATTATAAAATATTTAGCACTCGCCCACTGGACTAGCTGGCTCTTGTAAATTTACTTGCCCAAAAATGAAAAAACTAGTACAGTTCTACTCATATCCACTCTAATACGTAATTTAAATTTACAACTAACCAGCACAAATACTGCTGATGCAAACACACGACCTTGTTGGCGGAGCTATCTGTAATGTATGTTGGTATTGCTGGCGCCCGGTTTGGTAACGGTTGCCAGCCCTGCCCAGCGAGAGGGCGTTGTCAAGGGGGCGTTTTCCCCGTCGACTGGCTGAGCTAAGCAAGCCTCAGTGTTATATTGTCAGGGCCGCAGTATGGTTGTGTTGTGTTACAATAAATAACGGTTACCTCAACCATGGGCCGATGGATATTTCATTTCATCCCATGGAAACACCACACTATCCTCATTGGCTACGTCGAAACCATACTCTTTCGCTACTTTGTGGCTCGTCTCGCGGCCTATACCGTACTGTATATGGTTTGATAGTAGTGGCAGGTCTTCTTGGTCATTGTATATCACACAACCACAGTTCAATTGACTTTGTACGGTTGATATCTTATGTATTTGCCGACAGGTTTAAAACGTCTAGTAATTGATGTTATGGTTCACCAAAACGTCTCACCCACACAACAACAATACACTTTTATTTTCATCTAGACAAATAGTATTTTTTCTTTTTATTCTACAGATCTTGTGGGAACAATATTTTTTCACTTAAGATGCTAATATAAATTGTTTTATTGCTTGTAGGTTGGCCCAATGCTCTCTTAATCTGCTTAGTTCATGAGGATTTCCTTCCCAAATCTTTGGCAACAATTCCGAAACTCTGCCACCTGGCCGCCACATGCCTACAAGTGAAGCCAACAGTTCCAAGCTCTCATCAATCCATTGTACAAATAACCCAAGTCAAACCAGGGGGGAAACTTGTTTCTAGTACAGAAATATTTTTTGTAGATGGTAATAATATTATGGTTTGCAAAGAAACAGTTCTGAAAAAGGTGACAAGAGTACCAGTAAATGAAGAAAAATTGCCTAAAGAACTCACTACTTTCAAATTGGAATTGGGTCTTGTTGAACAAGAAGCAAGGAACAAAGTTGTGCTTCCATACATGAGGTAGGTAATAGAGTAGCAGAGGTGTTCCCAACCGGCAGGCCCGCGGGCCACATACGACCCCCAGCGCTCTCTAGTCTGGCCCGCGGTCTTTGGATTCAATCTTACTTTAATTTGAGTTGAAAAATTCTGTGAAAGGTAAAATTTTGATGCACACTTTCTGGCTCACAATTAAGAGCCACATCCTTTCCCCATAGTCACTATGGACCTTCGCTGGTGGCAATTCTTGTCAATAAGAAAGAAAAATACATAAACGGCTACATAGGGTAGGCTATATGATGTAAAAAGTAAGAGTAAGAAATCAGAATCTGGTATCGAAGATATTTGGATGAAAGATGTGGATGAAGAAAATTATTGTCAACGACGATTTCTTGCGGTAAGAATATATAGCCCACCATGTTTCACCCAGCCTAGATATTTGACTGATTGTTAACTTTTGCTGTGAATTTAATTAGAACCAAACCATGATTAGGTCGTGCCTATGCCTATCAGATACTCAAACTAAACATTTCCTTCGTATTGCCATCATTTATATTTCTTATGTGACGAAGTAAGTCACAATCTGGCCAGAGCTGTATTGCAACTTTTGTACTATGTATTAATGGGGTAACTGAAAGCAAGACAATAGACACTTCAGAATGGCATGTGGATTAGGTAATGAAAACTCCTTGCTTTGTTAGGAATCAAGGCCACATACATACACACTTAGTATTGTATTACAGCATCAATGCTGTACTGTTGACAGTAAAACAGTGTTTTCTTGCCATGTGGGTGTGTTTGCAGACGAGAAGACGGGGGTGGAGGTAAAGTGTTCTACCAACCAGACCAAGCCGACGACTGGGATGAAGAAGACCCAGATGATGACTTATGTTTGTGATAAGTAAGCTTGTATTGTGTGCATAAAAGTCTATTATATTATTATAATAACTAATATCATTTATACCACTTTGTATTTCATGTGTTATAAAAACCATACAATTCACATTTAAGACTACTTGACTTTTTTTTGCAATATATTTATATATAGTACGAAAATATTTTTAACGGTAAACCAATCCAAAGTTTATTTTAAAAAATAGTCAATGTTTTGACGACTTTCCTTTTTTTTTGCAATAAATTTATTTATATATAGTACGAAAACATTTTTAACGGTAAACCAATCCAAAGTTTATTTTAAAAAATAGTCAATGTTTTGACGACATGTAGATTCATCTAAAATTACCGTTAAAAATATTTTAGTACTACACATTTTACAACCAACAAAATGTAAGAAATCATATACAAATACAAATCTTGTAAGAGCAATTCTCTAAAGTAGGTACCTGTAGTATGGGCAGTTTATATTCATATTGTTGCTAAAGTAGGCCTACACAAGTGTAATAATGAGCTTAAAGCCCTACACATAATTGTCGGTGTTGGGATCATAATCGCAATCCAGAAATAGTGAAAGGGTAAATGCACAGTTGCGATCCTGATTATGATCACAACGCCGACTATTGTAGTAGTCAGCTTAAGCCCACTATTATGACAGGCCACTAAAAACGGCCCACCACTAACAGTTTTTTCCATGAGAACCGGTGGTTGCCTTAAACTTTGAAAGAAAACAAGTTAGTGGCAGAGTAAACATGTAGTGCACTCCAGTAACTCTGTCCATTACACTCCACCATGTCAAAGGACACATAATTAATCGTTCTTTGAAACGATAGTGGGTACAGCTGTAAAGCTACAACACCAACAGTTATGCTACTCTGCTACAACTGAGCATCACGTTTCATCTCTTCTGTAACCTTAAACATTGGCCCATGTCCCGGTACTATCCAGTCAGCAAGCAACAACATTTTTTTTCTATTTTCTTGTTGTTTTATTGGGTCCTCACTACCCGCTACATCTTTCCACAGTGCAGGGTTTGCAATGTCTTCCTCCCGTTCAAATAAATCTCCTATAGTAAAAACAGGAAATAGTAAGTGTATTCAATATTCATGCTTAGGCTTAGGCTACATGTTTCAAGTAGGGTAAATAGGCCTATATATTTCTCTTTTGAGGCACGTTTTTTAACTATGTCTGGGCTTCTACTCTTCAATTGTGTAAATAATACAAATTAATGGTTATTTAAAACAAAGGCTCCCTGGCATAGGAAATGAGCCCATTTGGCTTCAAATTGTGGTCTCACCACATTGTTATACATGAGAATATGCAGAAGGTATCTATTGCACAGTTTAGACTGACAACAACTGCAAAACCTACATTACCAAATTAACTTCAAAGAATTGGGTTGACTAAAGTTCAAATAATATGCAGATTATGCAATCAAGGAGTAAGTTATGAAAGTAGGTGCCAATCGGCTGGAATGGTATATAAAGTGAGGAAAGGATCAAGCTTACCTTCGTGTAGTAAGATGACGGATTTGCGAGTTTGAAGTACACATAAAAGACATAATACAAAATATAACGAGACGTTTCGACCGAGGTCTTGCTCACTCACCTCGGTCGAAACGTCTCGTTATATTTTGTAATTTGTATTATGTCTTTTATGTGTACTTCAAACTCGCAAATCCGTCATCTTACTACACGAAGGTAAGCTGTTGGATCCTTTCCTCACTTTATATACCAATCAAGGAGTAAGACATTTATTTTAATTGTAAGCCATTGTACTTAGCAAATTGCCAGAGGCCATGGTAAGGTAGAGAAGAGTTCTCTATTGAATGGCTATACATATGACATCATTACTTGCAGGCATCTGCATATGAATTCATACCTGGGATTTGGTTTTGTATCAGAAACAATGAATTTAAGAACTTCAAATATTGTAATTGTCAAAAGATAGTTATTTCTGAAATTAATTAATTAATTCATAGTTCATTCAATAATTTACAATTAATTAACAAATGAAATGTCACTCGTACTGATAACAGCATTACTGTAACTTTTAAAATCGATTGTTTAGCTGATACAAAAACAAATTCTGGGTATGAGTCACTTTCTCAAGCGCATTTCTCAAGCAATCTTGAAGCGTACTCGAAATGTCGAGAAAAAACATTAATTTAGCAAGTTAGACCTATTTTACCATTAACATGCTATGCCTAAATTCTAGCTTGATGCAATTGTGGATAGTAAAAACAGAAAACATATCGCTGGGACTGAAAGTACAGTACTTAAAACTAGGTCTACTGTGTTGTGCACTCGTAACATCATGGGTGAGCCATTGCAAACAACCTGCACTTACAGCTGGCTAGTACAAATCAAAATAGGCTAATTGTATACAGTTATAAAATTGTAATTAAAAATATGTTAAACTTACAGAGCAATGATGGTAATAAAATAAATCTAACATTTTCCTGGCCCAAAAGTTACATTTAATTAAAAATACCTGTGATTGCTACAATTCCTTTTTCCTTAGTGTTGACAATGACTGAAACGTCACTAAGAGTGTGGCCACGGGTTGGAAAGATGGTTACGTGCTCATCAAGAATGTATGGTTTGCCACCTTCAAAGGCATCTATGGAGTAGGTGTCCTTATAAGAGACTGAAAGTCCAACAATGTGTAATTTTGCCATTTTAAACAAGTTGTTGTTTCCAATATGATCTGAATGTCCATGAGTGCAAATTACATTTTCTATATCATTGCAATCAACATTATGCTCAGACAAACCTGAAAAAGTATAAAATATTATTATAGTTATTATTACAGCAACTTGGTTAGAACTGTTTAGGCTATTCAAAACCTGTCAAAATTAATTTTTTTAGCTTATAACCACAATATGTTTTTGGAAACTAGCCTAGGCCTACATAGTAACAATCATTCACAACATTAATCGATTAATTGACAGTTCATCAGTATTTAATAACATAAACAGGGTCAACAAGAGAGGCAAAGACATTGATTAGCCTTCAAGGGTTAAGTGAAGTGTGTGTGAAGTGAAGATGTGCACTTGATACAGGATGTGAAGATACTGATTCAAGAAGGGCTAGATACTGAAACCGGTGGCCGGTGGTACGAAGTAACTACGAGACCATGAGAATCCTCCAAAGAATGATACGACAAGTTTGCATTATAACCATTGTGTTTTGGCTCTTTTATTGGTAGACGCAGTCCGGTCGGGGCCGTCAGATCTTGATGTTACCGTTTTCGTCATTCGTCTCGTATACCTGTCTTCGGGTATAGTATAGCCTGCTTGCTTAAGTTTTACTAAATTCATTGAACTAACCAGTCTGCCTTCGGACAATCGTGCAGAGGGGGGGTCCCATGTTGGCCCCCCCCACACATGTATTTGCTAACATTGGGTTTGAATTGAATACCTTAAACCTGTTTAGAGGTCTGTAACTAGCATATTGTTTACAAATAGTTTGTTTCATAAAATTTTAAGGGGGGTTTAGTGAACCTCCCACTGGTTAGCTGTTCCAAGAAAACATCAATCAATCAATGCCTAGGCCTAGGCCTAGAAGGTACGTGTAAATGTAAGCATAGTGACCTGGTTGAGATTGTAGGCAGTAGGAAGGGTAGTGAAGATGTGAATGTGGTGGTGTTGAATGTGGGGACAAATGATCTGGGGAGTAAGGTGGATGTGAAAGTGGTGGCGGAGAGAGTGAAAGGGTTGGTGCGAGTAGTGAAGGAGAGGTATAGTAAGGCAAGGGTGGTGGTTGGGGGGATATTGGATAGAGTAGATGGGAGGGGGATAAGCAAAGGGATGATTGAGGAGGTGAATGAGAGAGTGGCTGAGGTGTGTGTGGTATAGGATGCAACTTTTGTTAATAGCAGGTTGTGGGTGGGAAGGGGCTTACTGTCAGGGGATGGGTTGCATCTGAATAGGAGTGGGGCAAGAGAGCTAGGTAATCTTTTTGTTGGGATAGCAGGTAGTCTCGCGTGACAGGAGGATGGTCAAAGCAAAGGGAGGGATATTCAGGGGAGGGATACGGGGAGGGTTAAGATAATGTTAATTAATTGCAGGAGTGTAAGGAGTGGGGAAAGATTGGAGCAAATGTGGACGTTGATTGAAATGTACGAGCCGGATGTAGTGGTATGTGTGGAAACTTGGTTGGATGACGAGATTTTGAATGGGGAGCTAGGGCGTAAAGGACATAACGTTTTTCGCAAGGATAGAAATAGATATGGGGGGGGGGGGGGGGTGATGATTGTCTGTAGGGAGAATGTCAAGGGCACATTGTTGTGGGTAGATAATGTAGTTGAAATGCTGTGTGTGCAAGTAAGGGTGGGGGGAGGTTTTTGTTTGGATGTGGTGGAAGTATACAGGCCTAAGGATAGTGGGGAGTGGCAAGTGTTAGATAGGTTGGAAGAGATAGTGATGGGTGATAGAGGAAGAGTGTTGGTAATAGCTGGGGACCTAAACTTGCCTGGAGTTCACTGGGAGGGGAGGGAGGATCTAGGAGGCAGAAGGCAGGAGTGGGCCTGTAAACTTATTAATGAGGGGTTAGTGCAAACGGTAGGAGAGGGGACGAGGATTTGTGGGGTGGGGAGGAATAACATTTTAGATGTAATATTAGTAAGGCCGGAGGAAGCATGGGTTCACTCGGAGGTAGTAGAGGGAATGAGCGATCATAGGGTCCCAATAGTAGAGCTAGCAATAGGTAGTGGGTGGGAGGGAAGGCAGGGAAATAATAGCGAAAGTAGGGACAAGACAATATGGAGATATGATAGAGCTGATGTTCAGGGTTTGCAAAGGGAGTTACTTGTAATGTATGAAGAGTGGTCTAGTAGGGATGTGGGAGTAAATGAAATGTGGGAAAGTTTTCTGCAGATATATAGGGGCTTGTTGGAAAGGTTTGTGCCACAGGTGACTAAGGGGGGTGGGACTGACCCAGTATAGGCTATTCTTATCTTATAGGCCTAGGCTAGGGCCTGCCACCTAGGCCTAGAGGCCCGCCGTGCAAATTTTGTTTATGGACTAGGATCTCCGGTTTGTCATAACCTAGGCCTACCTTTAATGATTTTATCTGCATCCCAAGGAGTCATTGTATCAACTATCATATTTGTTCGACCTTTAATTAAAGTGCAAGTGCAATTTGCACTCATTTTAACTCCATCCTCGTGTAGTATAGAGTACCCATTGTGCAATACATGAACCTGGAAGGTCATAATAAGTCAGTTTTCTTAATCCTTGTTAGTTTGTAAAATGTGTAAACAGACTAACATAACCTAACAGGTTGTAATGTAAATGTCAGATTCGCGTCAGGATCAGATCAGCTGATGTTTTTCATATGGATTGGTCATTGCACAGCCAGTTGGCGGTAATAATCGTGCTGCAGTGGTTATTCCGTAGGCTGTGCGCATGCGCAGCCGGTCGCAGTCGACGCGCGTTGGAGTTTCACATCAAAAGTGCAACGAAACGCGTTTATCCACGTGCGAACGATAGTTGAGGAAGCACATAAAGCATCTCTCTAAGGTTATGTGCACATAACGTAAGTTGGATGCAAAATTCAATTTTTTGAGTGTATACACATGTGTGCTTACAGTTTTGTGGTAGCGTGGTTAAGGTGCGCGTGCATTTCGTAGGGAGTGCATTTTAACACTGCTTCAAGATGGCTGTCGTATGCATTGATTGCCATAAAATAATGCTTTCATTTTTCCTCGCCGTATAACAAGTCGCTCTTATTTGGTTCGTAAGTGGGACCACGGCGAAATCTTAGTGCTTAAAGAAATTTGATTTCGAGTTCATTTGAACAATTTCCCTGATTGGAAATCGAGTGGCAGTTGGTTCATAAAAGTACGGTGTTGCTCGGCATTTGTTGTCGGGTTGGTGAGTGGGGTTTCGCCGCCATGTCGTCGGCAGTCGCACTCGGCAGTGACGTCAAGAAATGGGCGAGTCGCCGGGAGAAATTGTACCGGCCAGGAAGCGCTCGATCGCCGGCTGTAGCTAGCCGTAGCCGACGCGCAGTCAGTCGCGGCAAAATAATAACTCCGTTCAATTCAGTAATTTATGATTAATCGGTTATCCTCATGCGTTTCGTGATGCAGGTGTAATGTAGGCCTGAACTGGACTTCTTAATACTAGGCCATTTAACCAAAGCTTTTTAGAAATTATGTTTTTAAAGACCGATTTCTAGCTATCAAACTTTTACATTAATGTTATTTTTTATCAAACTTAAATTGTACATTTAACTGGAAAGCCCTAGACCTACAATAAATAATACAGATTTGTTAATGCATATTATAATTTTTGTAGTTTCACTTCGCTTTAGTTTCACACTTTTATACACTTTTTTATAAGCAATAGCCTAGGCCTAAATAATAGGCTACCCTACCTGGTAGACCTAGCTAGATCTATGTAGGTCCCTACATATAGGCCTAGACCTAGAGCAGACACATTTATTAAACTGAAATTAAATCCAGTCCCTCTAAAAATGATTATTGGTAGTAGGGCTAATTTTATGTATCACTTCCATTTAATTCCAGAAACAATGGTGTCCAAGAAGAAAAGAGTATCTCATTCAAGACAGGAGGAGGAGGAGCCCGTTTCAAAAAAGACTAGAGCCGTGGACAACCCTGGAACGAGTGGAGTTGGGTCTCATTCCCAAGACCATGCAAGTCAAAAAGCACCAAAGTCACCCAGAAAAAGGGAAAAACATGTGACTATTAAAAAAGAAGTGGAAGAAGAAGAACCAAGTGACTCAGACTCGGAGCAGACTGAAGATGATCACGTAGAAGAACAAAAGCTTGTATTAAAAAAAGCAAAAAAACCTCAAGCAGACAGTAAGGACAAAAATATGTTATTATAAAATGTATTGCACCATATGAGTTAAACAGTAAGTTAAAACAAGTTGCAAGGGACTGTAAAGTATAAGTTTAACTCTGACATCAATCAAGAGTTACCTACTATAATTATGTAACATTTATTTTGATCGTTGTTTCTATGTCAGGCTATAGATGTTAACATTATAACAAGTATAAGTATTCAGTGGTGGCTTGAAGGTAAAAATAATTGAAACCAGTACTCAACCCCCCCACCCACCCCCAGTGAATTGTAGGTTATGCAACCCAGACTAAAAATGGGGGGTCCTTCAAGGTCATCTTGGTGGAAATCTGGTAGTTTTAGAACAGCTGAATGACAACAACAATATTTTTCTATCAAAAGAAATCATCTTTTAACAGTAGGCCTAGAAGTGAAAGCAATTAAAATGATTAATTGTTGTGTAAGATTTACTAAACTATTGGCAACTGTTTTCTAAAACATACAAAATAATTTTTTTATTTTCAGTATTGATGGCTGATGTTGCAAGTGGTTGTTTTCTCATGACAAGTGGAATCATTTTATGTTACAGCAGTTATCGACTGGTCGGAGTCTGATCTAATGGAATTGATCTCGCGGATGGAAAATGCTATCCCTCCGAAGGATGTTTTACGGTTCGAGTCTAGAGCTAAAAAACTGCCGTGGGAGGAGGTAATATACCTTCATGTTTTAGTTTCGTTATTGCTAGAGATAGAAAACATGCTTCTTATTGAGCCCAAATGTTCCTTTTTGCTGGTAGTAACTATAGTAAACCATGTGCCTCGTTGACGTTACTGAAATTATGACATTTAAAACATTGGCTAATTCTTTATTGTGTGAAAGGTAGGCCTAGTGTACAAGTTCATAATAAGCATTGTGTTCCTTCACTTTAGTTACTCTCATAACCTACACGTAGGCTTACAGACAGCTAAATTAACATAAAATTATTAAAACTAAACTAGGTTAGAGTAGACTAGAAGGTTGACTAAATGTTAATATGAGATCATTATCAGTAGGCCTAGATACAAACTGTGTAAATTTAGTGTTTTGCACAATTGATTCTAAATCAACATTTGTATCAATTATTGAAAGTGCTACAAAGTTTGGAACAAATTGGAAATGTGTGCTATAAATAGTAATTTCAACTTAAGATACATAACACACTGAATATTCACTATTTTTAGCGTTTTAACAAACCACTGGTAAAGTTAATTAATTCTTGCGTGTATTTTACACAACGTAGGTTAAGAATAACACCTGCAAAATAACTTTCCTTTTTTCTTAAACAACTTTTACCAAGGTAAGGTAGGCCTACATATTCAGAAATATGATATTCGCCACATTCACCACGTGTAGGCTATGTATGATGTTTTAGGTATGTTTTGGCGACCATACACCCCAACAGTGTCAGTCTGTGTGGATGGCCGTTCAGCCCCGCCTTAGAGGATATCGAACTTTGAAAGAAGTTTTAGATGACGCAAAAGAATGGGTGTCCAAACCGTGGACAAACTTCTATCGCAGTTCAAAAGGGGTAAGATCTATCATGTATGTGAACTGTGAAGTATGAAGCCTATTAAGGCAATGGCTGTGTCATAAACCAGTCTTGTTTGGACTTGCAGAATCGTCACCCAGACTTGCCGAAACGTCCTCTGTCAACATACATGCTGTTTTACCTGGAGAAGAAGGATCGGGTTGCCAAGGAGAACCCTCATTTAGAAATGGTAGATTTCTTGATTGGAATTTATTACTCTATTGGTCCTGTATTGGTCAAGATCATAAAACAGTCTAGAAGCTATTCTTTGGGGAAAAGTACCTTTGTTTTTTATTAACTTCAGAGCAAATGTAGGCTAAGTCACTAAGTCATTACCTACCTACAAAAACAAACACTATAGAATAAGTAGAAAGTAGTATTTTCCTTTGTTGAAATCAAATCAATTTTATACTCTTTAATCGAAAAAATCAGCTTAACATGTCTTACTTTTCACTTTCAGCATGCTGCAAGGAAATAAGTGCCAAAACTCTCAAAATATGAGAAGAGTTGCATTAAAAAAGAATCACAACCCCTCTTGACATCCAATTAATACCATTAATTTAAAAAAACAAAACATTTTTGGGCTTGTTTCTACTTGACTGGGGCAGAGGCAGGATTATTGCTGCTATATGTTGTGAACTTGTATGAGTTTGAACTAATGTTTGTTTGTGTCTCCAGACTGGCGTTTCCAAGGCAATTGCAGAGATGTATAAAAATCTATCGGAAAAGAAAAAGGCAAAATATACACAAATGGCAGCTCAAGAAAGGAGAATCTATGAAGAGAAAATGGAACAGTTCTAGTAAGCATCTTTACATAGGGTATTTACTCAAATATAGCCTGCCTTCGCATAGCGTACATAGCATACAATTAAGAAGTAGTGCAAGATATTATTGGAATAATATCTCTTGTGTATAGGGCTGGGAGAAAAGGTTTATTTTCCAAAATGTTCGTGTTTAAACATAACACCTCTCCAATTAACAAGGTGATTTTAAAAAATTAACCTTGAATTTTCACTAAAAGAAATTTTCAATGCAATAGCATGTGTGAACGAATAAACGGATCATTAGTGTGTTTGTTTTATAATTTATTATATTCATTGTTGATAATACCCTCCACCTGTTGTGTCCAACTGTCGACTATCATTTTGTCACAGACACATTTCTGGCATTCTTTCACACCTTTGTAAAGGCAGTCTTCTGTTTAGTATAGTTCACAAGCTTCTTAAGTCATGCCAGCTATGTTAGGAATCCCCACTAACCAACCCTAATGGACCTGTTTCAAGTAAATAGTAGGTACCGGTACTAGAGAATTAAGAAATTTAGTTGGTCCTAACTCCTACTACTGGACTGCTATTTTGTAAGCATGATAATACCAGGGCTGCCACTGGCAACTATTTTCAACTATTTAGCAATTTTTTTAAAGAAAGCAACTATTCAGCAACTATTTTGGGCAAACAACCCTAAAAGCAACTATTAAGCAACTATTTCTACCTTCACATGTGTTTTGTACATACATTAAATGCCAAAGTGCAGATTTTACCAAAAAACCTAAATCTTGTTTTTTCGTTAAATACAAAAATTATGCAATTTTTATGACATAATAAAAAATCTACAATTTTTTGTGTGAATCTGAATCCTTTTACAGCCTTGTATATTTTAAACTTTTAGAGTCATTTAGGTTGGCACCATTTGTAAAGTGAAGTGTTCAAGAATCTCACTATTATGTTGGTAATCACCAACTTTCCCCCCAAAAAATCGTTTGGAATTTGGCTGCATAAGCAACTTTTGGGCAACTATTTAATTGCATTTTGGCAACTAAAAAGCAACTTTTTTAAACATTATAGGCAACTAAAGCAAAGGTTTTTGAAGGTGTCATGCAGTGGCAGCCCTGTAATACTTACACTGGGGCATATCTCTTAAATTACAACAAACAAAGCATTGTGGTTTCTGTATAGTACATATTCATCACTGTACAATCCTTTGTTTACATTAAGACTTTCTGTTGCAGTCGTGATCACCCTGAACAGATACCCAAGCCAGGCTCTTCAAAGGAGGCCAAGTCTTCGTATGTAGTCAATGCTGGTCCTCAGAAACCTACCGCTCCATTCAAGTTGTTTTGTGCTGAGAAAGTAAGAAAACACAAGGACGATCCAGATTTTAATCGAGCAGGTACAAGTACAACACAATTATGCTATTCAGGGCCTATTTTTTGGTGTTAAGGGTATTCAGGCAAAAAAAAACTTAAAATCACAGTTGTCTAATAAGACTGAGAGAAGAGGATATGAAACAAATGAGAAAACGACAAACCTTATGGGTCCAGACAATTTATTTTATTGCTTCAGACAATGGGAGCAATAAAATAAATGAAATATCCTCGTTTGCACCTCGACCTGTTAAAGAGTGTCTAACCTACTGTTAGGGGTGTCTTTGAATTTATTTTTCTACTTCACCAATTACTTATTTTCGTTTATTCCCATCGTAGTTTTATCACAATGTTAAATTATAGGGATGGGCGAACCTTGGTTTTTTGGTTTCGAACCGAACTCGAACTTCCAAACAAAAAATGTTTCGAACTTCGAACTCGAACCGAACTTTTGGAGGCGGACTTGAAAGTCGAAACTCGATTAGTCGAAAAGTGAAAACGATTAAGTCGATCTAGCAGGACAACACTATTATCGGCTTGTGCACGCTCGCGCGACCTTGCGTAGATCCAATGTACTAAAACACTCGACCACAAGCCGTGCGAAAATGGCTGATCCGGCCAATCACAGCCACGCACAGCCCGCTACACGGGACTACATACATTTTCAAGGCACTGCAAAGTCACTAGTCAGCTGTGATTGATATTCAATATGGTGTTCATCATTTGTTGTTTTACGTGAATGTTATGTGGAAACATTATTTACGTCAAATTTGAAGATGAAGTTCGATCAAAGTTCGTTATTTTGATCAAACACGAACTCGAACCTTAAATTTCGAACTCGAACCGAACTTCTAAAAAAGTTCGGTTCGGGTTCGGAATTTCGAACGTTCGCCCATCCCTAGAAATATATTATGTAGGTGTATGTACTGATTGCTGATTTGAAATTGTAATTGATATAATCAAGTTCAAATCAATTGACAGAATAGGTAGGCTTATATTTGTCTGCATCCCCAGTTTTAAAATGCGATCTTTTTTGTTTAGTTTTCCTATTAAAGTGCAAAACTCAGTGGAGAGTGATGCCTGATACAAAGAAAGTTGAATGGATTAACCGTTGCCTTGAGGAAGAAAACAAATACCAGGCAAGTCAGTGTGTACTGTGCGTTCATATTTCATTTCATATAGTGTGTAACTAATTTTATGTGCAAAGAAAGTTGGTTGACGTTCAAACACTGCAATTTCTTCATGAATACAGAATTTCTGTTAAGTCTCTTATCTTGGAGCTTTGATCCATTGATTTGTTCATTTGTGTACCATCAGTATCATCCATTGTAAAAACATCTGAACAATCGAAGCTTAATTAGAAATTAAAAACTCGAAATGATTTTAACTGGGAAGAAATTCCGATGTGTATAGTTCCAAATACTGCTTGTTGTGTACTGGTTTGGTATCTTTTTTAATATGAAAACACACTTGTGAACTAGAATTAATTAAGATAAAAAACACTGTTATACTTAAACTTGGTTAAAAGCTCTTGATGCCTTTGGGCAATACTTGAAGTTACAGTTAGTCCCCGACAATGTCTTGAATCACTAAAACTAATTGAAACATGTCCATGTTAATAAAATAGTTCACCTCAATTGCCTGTGGTATTGGCTAAGAAATTGGCCTCTCATGTACTACGTAGTATGGCCCTTACAAAATGTTCTAGTCTAAAATGCATGACTGTGTCTAATAACTAATTTCAAACTTTCAGGATGAGATGAAAACATACGTAACAGAACATCCGCATTGTGCTCAATCATCCTTCAAATCCTTCCTTACTAAGGAAGAAAGAAGTCTATTGGAAAAGTAAGGCAATTGGTTATGTAGGAAGATTCCAATCTGCTGTATAGGATCCAACAGCTTACCTTCAAAGTGTTATGGAAGCTGACGAATTTGAGATTAACTTCCATCACATTCGAAGGTAGCCTAAGCTAATAAGCTGTTGGACCCAACACTCAACCGAAATATGATTATTTAATTATTTTTGCAGATAAAAATCTCAAAATCCTTGTTAAATTTCCACAAATATTTCACTAACACATGAAGTGGTCAATTGTGTGGGTCCAGGACTAGACTGTGTTATCTCCATTTTCATCAAAAGTCGTATTCCAGTCACATTTTGTTCTGTTTTTGTTTTCTGTATATGTAATATATGAATGCCTACAGATGCATTTTCTTATTCTTAGGACCACAAGGGCAATATTAATTTATTCTATCTCTACAAATATTGTATAAATTATTCTAACTACCAAAATATAATAATAAAAAAGACAGTACAGGCCTATAGTTCTGGACTCACAAATCTAACATACATCAAGGATAGGAGTTAATATCAGCGCAACCACAAAGAGCCAAATATGTAGTATTGAGTAAATAACTCTCAAATAAACAATTATAAAGTCTCCATGGAATCACAGAATAGTAGGGGTGTGCGAGTACTCAAATTTACGAGCTTTTTTGAGCTTTTTTTTAAGCTCGGTACCGAGCCGAGCTTCATTTTCAGCTCGATATTCTCTAGCCGAGCTATCTAGGCCAAGGTGTAGGCTTAAAAATATCAGTCGTCGCGCGGTTTTAATTATATACTTCTATAAAAACACAGACTGAAGAATCTAAAAGACAGAAACTAATATTAAGGTGTCTGCAAGTACGATGAAGTTAGAAAAATCTCGGGGTTTTAGGCCTAGGCCCAGGCCTATACTTTTCTGGGTACCTGGCCTAGGCCTAGCTGGGCTTTCCCTAGGCCCCGATCTCGTGAGAATAAAATGTTACATCTCTAGATGCAGCACAATGTTTCGTTATTCTGCGAGTAGAAAAACAGATGCTTTCTGCTTTTCACAGTAAACAATAAACATCTAGCTCTAATTTTCACGAAAGTTCTAGCCAAACTTTGTTCCGCTTTTTTGGAGACAAACATTGAGCAATGGTATAAGGGGACTGCAACCGTCCACTGAGTACAAAGTAACCCCAACTGTATTATAACGTTATTTATATCCGACATTGTAATATGGAATTTCTAGGCCTATCTGTCTGCAATAAAATCAATATTTCATACGAAATTTACTGAAATACAAATGCATTTTAAAAAACAAGTCGAGAAGTTGAAAAGTTACTGTTACTGTATTCATACACTCTCTAAGCTCCCTAATAATGCAACTACCGTGCGATCTATGGTCTGTACTGTGAACTAAATGGCCATCGCTAGCGCAACCCAAGGTCGGTAAAACAGTTCAACTAAACTGTTTTACAAACCTACCGTGCAACAATAACAGGGTTGTATAGGGTTACATTATGTAACCCTATAGTAATATAATTATGTAACGTACATATGTTATAAAGAAAGATGTACTTGATCTTAGATGTACCGAAATTTCGGTATACATACACTTCCTATCGCATTGCATCAACTGAAATAAAAGGCAGCCGTAAATTAACAATTAACGCTATTTCAAAAGCTCGGCTCAAAAATCAAGCTTTTTTTCTCATACTCGGCTCGGCTCGGCTCGACTTTAAAATCGTAGGCTCGCACACCCCTACAGAATAGTGCATTATTAGGGCTGTGATATTCAACAAGTTGCAACCAACACTACTGTACTATACTTTGAATTGATGGTCTATCCAGCAAACAATGTAGGGAGTGCTTGGATTGAATTATCAAATGATAGTTTTAAAAGTGACTCATCTTGGGTAAATGGCTGGTAATTGGTTTATCTAAGATAATGTTTTAGAACATGGTATGTGCTGTTTTTTATTTTATTATTTTTTTTAACAAGAGGCCAAGAGCTACAATTGTGTTCAATTTTGAATCTCATTTGAAACTCGAGCTTAGTTGCTATGTTTAGCTCGATCGTGCCTGCACAGTAGTCAATTGGTACACTGAATCCTCCGACTTGTTGCATTCTTGTGTTTGGACTTGCAAAGAGAACAAAACATAACAATACACTGGGAATTAATTTATAATTAGGTAATTAATAAGTAGATAAGTAGCCTTTATCTTTTGATTACAAAATATTTTAAAATTGCTACCATAGAAATCTTAAGACATTAAAAAATAATGTTTCAACTTTCAATCAATTTTGAAAACTCAACTGTGTGAAGGTGTCATCTTTAAAATCTAAATATCATACCTGCCAACTTTCCCGATTTAGTCGGGAAATGCCAGATTTTTAACCTTATTTTCCGATTTGGCACAGAATTTGTACAATTTTCACTAATTTTCAAGTAATTTACTGTAAATAGATCAATTTTCGTATTTTCGGACCTAAAAGTTGGAATTTTTTCGACGCTAGACCGCCAATATCTTGATGCCCAGTGTGCAGTGAGTTCAAACTCTGCCCACTCACGTAATTTTTCTCCAAAACCAGTCCTGGTACATGCACTGTTATTGCTATTTTTCACTGTTTATAACTATTTTTTGTCTTTCTTCTTTTTGTCTTTGATGAATTGCGTTTTTGCAATAGGCCCGCCAATACCATAAAGGCTATGTTTCTTTTTTTATAAATCTCCCTATTTTCAGTTTTGATAAGTTGGCAGGTATGAAATATTCATCAGAATTCAGATGGGAATGTATGTATTAGGAGGAGTATGCATAGGTAATTTCTGTTATTATGTTTTAATTTGAATGATATTTGTTCCAGAGTTGCTGGTAAACCAGAGAAACCACCTAATTCTGGGTATAGCTTATTCAGTAGACTTATGCTAGTCAGCCCAGATATCAAGAAAATTGCACCAAAAGAGCGGATGTTGGAAATCTCGCACCTATGGAAACAAATGAATGAACAAGATCAGAACAAATACAAAGGACAGGTTACTCATGTAAGTCTGCTTCTACTTGCTGCACAAGACAATCATGTTTAGCATTTGGTGTGTGAATGTGGTCATCCGTGAGCATTGTGTGCGGGCTAGTTCCTAAGGAAACAGCGTGGCCAATAAAACAACATTATTAAAGAATTAGTCAATTATTATGTGTCTTCACTATCCGATATTTATCACGAAACTAATTAATTACCACCTCACACAAATTTAAACGGACGTGTCAATTTGTCAGTTAACAATTATGTTAAATGTCAATATGAGCTATCGAAAAGTGAAAATGATTTGCATTTCTGCAATACATTTCAATACCATGAGTTTTCTTAGAGCAGAAACTTGACATACTTCTATTTACAGATGCTAGAGCAATATAAACTTGAGTATGCAACTTACTTGGAGTCATTGCCCGAAGATAAACGGCTCGAAGAGTTGTCAAAGAATAGGCCAAAACGGAAAGAGAAAGCACCAAAAAAAGAAGTTCCAGTGAAAATAAAAGTCGAGCCAAAGAAGCAGGACAGTCCGAGAAACACGTCGAACGAGATCACACTTTACAAAGGCGAGCCGGAGCAGCCACCTGTGTAGGTGTAATACTACAAGCTAACATCATACAACTAGCTGCACGTAGTATTTGCATATAGGGATGCGCCAAATCAATATCAAATCAAATAGTCGAATAGTCAAATAGTCGAGTTGAGTATTTGGTACTCGACTCGAGCTAGTTTCTCACATTCTCAAAACTTTCACTGATATGCTCTGAAACATTTCGAGTGCTGAAAGTGGTGTCTGCCCGTCGATGGTTTACTATATTGTAGGTCGCTGGGCTGTAAATTTTTATACATAGTGCTTCTTTCCTCAGAAATGTGTATCAACTGTTTATGCAGAACTTCATGAAAACAGCGAAGAGTATTCCTTCTAATCAACGAGAGAAAGAGGCAAACAAAGAGTGGCAGTTGTTACCAGAGGATGACAAGGCAAAGCTGCGGAAACAGCTCAGCGAATTAAAGCAACATTATATTAAAGAATTTGAGAAATTTTTAAAGGTAATCTATTATAAAAATGTATTACTACTGTAAATTAATATCATGTAGATAATATTATATCTCTTTAAAAGAAGAGGTTTTATTCCCTTCCCTCTTCACCCCTCCTTGGGCCCCATTTTATTAAGCTAGTAGTGTTATGCCTACATACAATAAGTGTTTTGAGTGAAATAGTTTTCACCACTTGAAAATGTCATTCTCGATTCATCAATGTACTAAATAAAACCAACAAATTTACTAATTATGTTCAATATGTTTTCCGGTTGCAAATTTCCCGGAATGCTACCTATATGATGTTATTGCATCACAATGTGTGCCCCTTTTTTCAGCGATTATCTCAGGATGAACTGAAAGAATATTCCCTTCTGAAGGCTGGTGAAAAAAAGAAAACCGAAGTTTCTTTTTCTGACAACTCTGATTCAGATGATGACGATGCTGTCAACTCGGATGTTAATGTTGTAAGTTTCTAGCTCTGGTCACATGCGCATGGTATGAGTATCTTATTGGTAGAGCTACGAGAAAAATAGCATTAATTATTTGATTTTATTGCATTCATTATTTCAAAATCATCATAATTAAAAATGATAATTTAAGTGGAAAATTTGACAAATCTATTACATTTTGTTGCCAGGGTTAGCAGAAAGTCATAATGTGTTGTCAGTAAAGAACACAACTACCGTCCTGATTGGCTTTCTAGACTTAAAATGGCGGATTTTAAATCAACCCAACTTTTGGACTATTTATAAAAATAATGTTTTAAACTTGGACTTTTGCGGATGTACAAAGCATCCTGGATCGAAAGGGAAAGTATCTCAGGAAAGAAAATCTCAAATTACATGAAAAACAACAATGTTTCCTCACATGAAACTCTTAGTTACCCTATGGAGTGTACATAGTATAGCTGTTATTACATCTCTTACTTTCTTTTATTGCAGGATTCCGACTCTGACAGCGACTCCGATAATTCAAATTCTGACTCAAACTCAAGTGACTCCAGTGATAACCAAAATGAGTCATCCTTCAGCGACGATCACTAAAAGACCGACCCTATGTTCCGAGCATAGGTATCCCCAAGTAAACCAAAAAAACAATGTTCTATGTTCACTCATCATCATAACTTGTTTTGAGTTAAGCAATATTATTTGGAAGTGCAGTTACCTACCTGATTGCTGACCTGGTTTTGTCTTTATACTTTATATTTAAAACATTGGGCAGTTCAATCGTGGTATGTGACTAAACCAGATAGCAGTCTCATGCAAGCTGTGAATGTGAAGTTCCGGAACGAGGCAAGATGGAATGATGCAGCAGGCTATTGAGTTGTTTAAATGTGTTCGGTCTTGAACATAGAAAACGCAAGAAGGATCTTGTTGGTATCTGGTATCTGTATCTGTTCTTACCTCATTTACATAAAACCACTAATATAGCCTGTGGTGGATCTCCCAAGCGCTGCTAAAAATATGAATCAACAGCTACAATGAAAGTTGAAAGTGACCAAAATTCAAAATTTATTGTTTGAAAAAATTGAGGAAAATATGAAAATGTTATGTACCCTAGGCCTAAGGTATGGTTTTTATTAACAATTCAAAATTAAAACCTGTTAAAAGATAATAAGAAATTGAGATAAAAAAGAGTTCTGGTTATTTCATGACTTTCACAAGCAAACAATTTTTAAGCTAGCCTACTTTTAAGGTGAAAATCAGAGAAAAACTTTTTACTACCCAACTTTTAAGTCGTTACAAGGACACAGGAAGTTGATTGATTTTAAATTTAGTGCTATTACAAATCCACAATTTTGTAAAAGAAAAAATACACAAATTTGTTATGATTATACAAAAATAAACAATACAAAAAATAAATGGTTCCTGAATTGCTTCATACACGTGGGTTAACCGGGTAGTAAAAATTAAAAAATTGGATCTAAATCTAAATATCATTGTCTTCGATTATAGCAATAAAAATAGTCGTAAGTGGGTTGAAGTCACAGCATTTGTAATTTAAGTAAACATAGCTGTTCCACAATAGCCCTTTGTAAAGGGTGACTGAATGAGAGCTTGTGCGATCCATCTAAACCAGGTAAAGAACCACAAAGCAGGCGGCGAAACCGAGGTGAGATGAGATGACCCTTCCTCACAGACCATGGCTGCCAAGCCAGATGCACAACTGTTGACGGCCGTGCGTCATGCATTGTTCAACGGGTTTGTTGAGATGAAGATCATTAGCACTCGATATGTCGTGAATAATTGGGATGCAGTGACAGTACTGGTACTTATTTTCAAATAAAATGCATAGCAAGCATTTTAAGTAGAGTATAGGACTTGCACGAATTTTTGTTGGTAAGCTTATACTCAATTTAGGTTTTCTTACAGTGTTCTGGGAAGTTGAAACTTAAAATCGAAACCTAGACAAAACAGGCTAGGCCCTGGGAGTAGTACGTAAAGTTGACAGCACATCAACTTGTATTGATGTATTAAAAGAAAAAGTATCTACGTGGACAGATATAAAAGAATCCCATTCATGCTTTACATAAATTTAACTGTAATATCAGACCTCAATCAATTAAAAAAACATTTTGTTAGTTTCAGAAGTGTTGGGATGAAGTTCATGATTATTTATTTGCTTATTACGTACAATAATTCCATCAAATACAACAAATCTACATCAAACTGAATTCTGTTTCCATGCTTCTTGACAATGAATCGATTGCTTTGGAGTAAACATACTTCCCCACTGTGTATGGGCAAAGATTGTATGCTAGGATGCACTAGCTAAGACATTTTTTCCCAGGTAGACCCATTGAAACTCGAGTTATAACTTGGGGACATTAAGGTGTTGGAAGAATGGTGTTGACGGAAAGTACATTGAAACGAAATTTAAATAGTTTAGAATTAGTTACTTTTACCTTCTTTTTTTTGCAGAAACTAACAGTTGAAAGTATTGAAATCTAGCCGCATATACTGGACCCAAGATTACTTTGCTTTTGCTTTCGTCACATCCGGAGCAGTCGTAGCCAACCAGCGAACCGCCCGAGACACATCCGGGCCAATACCGATCGCTGATTGGCTACGAACCAGTCGCCTGTGACGAAAGCATGTGTAAGGTAGTCTTGGGACAACTATACCACATGTGCCTAGGATTGCCAACCGGTGAAATAGTCTTACATTTAATTTGAAGTTTTAAACTACCGTATTTATCTGAATCTAAGACTAGAATTATTTCCATTTTGTGTAGTTAAAGTATTAAGGGTCGTCTTAAATTCGCATATTATTGTTAAGATTATGAATATGAATATGACTTTCCAGTTTTAAATTCTTGAAAATAGGGGGTTGTCTTATATTCGAGGTCGTCTTCTATTTGGGTAAATACAATCTATAGTGTACACAATAAGAACTGTGTACTTTTATGTTATGTGACTATTAATATGTGTGAGTGACCTTTTTATAGTATTTAATTTGTAAATATAAAGAAACGGCTATTTTATAATATTGTATAGGATCATTTACTGATAATAAGTGGCTTATGTTTTTACAGACACGAAACCATCTGATACATAACATTAATTAATTTCTAATAAAAATAGCAACTTTGGCTTTGAGCCTCATTCATTAATATTCTTTACAACTCTTTGTCTGCATATTAGCATGATTTAACAGGAAAGGCTCAAGAATATAGTGGAGTGTTCATAAATTACATGATAATGCCCATATTTATTTTCTACTTTTGTATGCTGTGTTTATTAGGCACTCCATGCAGATGAAAACATCTTGGAAGATATTCTGAGAGAAATTTGTATTTTAAAATGCTGACTAGCATAATAAAAATTGTCTGGCAAGACTTGCATTTCTTATTAGTATCAAGCAATGACATGGAAGTAGAATGCTAGACAACCCATTATGCCTACTCAACACTGCAAACTCTGTTGTACTAATTCGAGGCCATAATTAGTTAGAGCACTCTGCATTTTAGTAGTCCAAGAAACAAATTGTTCGACACTAAACTAATCAGTATATAATTTATTTTGTTAGAATTTATTTGTTATCATTACTTACATTAAGACAAATAAACATTACCGCTGTACTCCCACTCGAATTCAGTATTAGCGTTAGTTTAAAAGATTTTCCAAGATTGTAAGATTATAAGTACTTTAGCCTAGATGTTTTAAAAATATCTTATAATGTAAAAAAGTTTATAAAAACACTTGTTTTAAAATCAACCAAAATAAGTGAATCCAAAAAAAACATATTCCGATAACATGCGATGCACCAATGCAAAATGACTTCTAAATGGTATGGGGCCCACTGGTCGTAGAGCATTCTAGTTCCACGTCATTGTTATCACGAATGTATGCACAAAGCTAAGCTCCCTTGGGTTGTTGTCAGAAAGTGAACTCCTTCCAGCATTATGCAGCCGGATTCCATTTCCACTAGTAGGTGGACAATTTACAGGAACAGTCGCTTTCGCCTTCCAAGATCAAGATCGATTCTGTTGCTTTGGGTTTATTGAATGTAAGTGCATAGCATTATAATTACAGAATTCCTCAAAACCATATTATTACCTTTATATTAATAATATATGTATATATATCTTGACCCCGTTTCCAACATTAATTATCGGGTAGGGGGGGAGTAGCAAAGTACTCCATGTCTTGGGCTAATGTCTTCGTTGCCGGCTAACCAGGCCTGATAATAATAATTATTATTATAATTATAATACATGTTTTTTCTTCGTATCTTCAACAACGTTGAGAATTTGGCACATCCATTTGCAAAGATTAAAAAAAGCCACTCTTCTATGCAGAATTGTAAAGTAAGTGCCTTGACCCAGCCATGGTGTGTTGTTTAGGGGTGGTGATGCATTAGTTTGTGCGTGTGCAGTAAGAAATATCCGGTGGACATCTAAAATATATCTTCCACTTGCTATGTACCACCAAAGATTAGTGTGTTATCTTTGGTACCACAGATAAACTGGGTGTTTGCACTATTGTTTGTATAAAATGTTCAAACACACTCGGCCCTTTCCATTTAAATCAATATTGTGGATGTGGACACCCTAATTTATTTACTTAGTGATATGGAGACAGCAATATTTCCATAGATTTAAGTTCCATTAAAAAATGAGGTTAATATCAGAAGTTACTCTTCTAATAGAACCGTGCCAAGTTACCAGTTTAAGTCAACTCTCAAGAATACCAATATTCAACTTCGAAGGTGTGTGATCTCTTGTTTATGTGGATTCGTAAGCACTACACACTGTAGGGTATAAACATGCATATATTATAAATAAATCATAACAGGCTTGTTAACTGGGTCAATTTTTCATAAACTTTTTTCCAAAACTGGGTCCAAATAACACTCCAAATAGTTATAATACACAAAATATTTGTCATACATTTTGTAGTGATAGCCTACGACATTTTTTTATATTATCTAGCATTTTTGAGATATTAAGACTAAAAATCGGTAATTTTGCGCGGTTTTGATATTTAAGCCGTGTGGGTAAAATAAAAATACCCACTACCAACGAAAATACTGGTTTCTTTTAAGTACCGACCTCCTTCTCAATACCTTCGGGTTACATTCAAGGCTTTGAAATGTTTGGTCAGTGACAGAAAGGATGGTGCTGAATGTGCAGATTATGAAGACCAGCAAATGCCAAGTCAATAAGCCTCATTTTGCCACTAGAATGTCACATCAGTAACAATTTTGTTACTTTCAGTGGCGTACGCAGGAATATATTTCGGGGGGAGCTGCCCATAATGGAACGTAACTGTATGAAGGTGGTAAACAAACGGCACAATGGGGGGGGGGGGGGGGTGTCCCCCACAATAGCGCCGCAGGCAGTTTTTTTATAAATACGTATTTTTAAGTGGTATTAATTAATGTGTTTTAGAAGAAGGTAAGGTGCTTTGCTGAACGGGATACGAGTTACAACGGCTCAAATACGATTTCAAAAGTCAATATTATATAAAATTACTACCTATATTGTTACAAGTTATACAACAATTTTCACCTATACGGGAGTGTTTCCCAACTAAGCAAAATAGAGACATTATTAAATAATAATAATAATAATAATATGTAATTCTAATTATTTTTTTGCTCATTTAGATAATTTGCAGAGTATAATTAAAGCTGGTATTTCGTGGGGGGGGGGCGGCTCCAGACCCCCCCCCCCTCCCCTTGGTATACGCCACTGGTTACTTTACTATTGGCGTTGGTCCTCAGCTCTATGCTAATTATTGGGTATATTTTCTTGATTTGATGTATAAACATAAGTCGTTTAAAAATTTATTTATTTATAACCATATACCGCCGCAAAGTTGGCTAAAACAGGCAAAAATTAAAACGTTTGGGGTAGGGGTTAAATTTGCGGCCCCCAGACCCAAATGGATAGTGACAGTGTTCTTTTGTCTTGCTTCCCCCCACCCCCCTGGAATATATGGTGGCGGCGCCTATGATTGGTGCATAGTTTATTATAAAGTTTATCCGAAACAAAACACAGCCACATGGCTATTTTCGTAATTAACCCTATACATACATTATGTTTAAATGTTAAATGCACATTATGTTTAAATGTATTTTATATTTTAATTTTTTCCTTGCTGTTACGGAGGCCTACTTCTTAGAGCCCGCCATACACGGTACAACTTGCATGACAAGCCTGGCTTGTCATGCAAGTTGTCAAGTAAATCTGAAGGTCTCAAGTCACCCACTCACACATCCAGTCGGTGATCCAACACTCTCAAGTAAAATACTTTTCCATAACCTCAAATATTGTTCTACCTTTGAAAAGTCCTATACAGTATACAATGCAGCTGTTTCATCAAAATATGTCAAGACACTTGGTGCTACTGCAATTATTGCAAGCTGGTGTTGTAGTCAAGATAAATGCCAGAAGAAGAGAAGAAAATGGACCAAAAAGTGGCTATATTGCAACGAAAGACATTCTCCCATATAAACCTGTTGAAGGAATTGGATCCAGATGATTTTCGTAATTATTTACGGATGGATGATGCCTCATATATTTATTTGCTTCAAATAGTAATTAACTCCTCTAATAGTCTGATACTAACATGCACTTAACCTCAAAACACAAATGTCACAACAACGCTCACGCCGCGCAGGTGATTACCGTGACGTCAGGTTTAACCACGTGACTTCAACTCGGCTTGTGATTGGATGTAAGCCCTTCCAACTTTTTGGCATGATGCAAAATATCTGACGAGGACAGAAAACCGTCAAGCCAAACGATTTGCAGTTCAAGCCATCCAATTTCGACCACTAACGATGCAACTTACTTGAATGTTGGCATGATCAAGCCGGGCTTGTCATGCAAGTTGTACCGTGTATGGCGGGATCCGTTACTTTTTCCATATTCACTGCACACTATATGATTACAAGAAGATTGTATATTAAAGGCAGTGACTTCGCGTTGCCATGGTTTCGGAATACCGTGGTTTTGATTGGCTCTTAGATGTTCTAAAAGTCGGCCCGAATAAAATGCATTGCATTGTTCAACGCATGTTGTTAGTTCTCCATTTTGAGAAGTTAAAGTGAAGGTTTCGTGCGCAATAAATTCCTTCATTTCGTAGGTACCGAGGTTAGCTAGCCATGGAAAATACCAGTGATAAAGAGGATGAAGATGAAGACGAAGAGATGGAGTGTGACAGCTCGGGAACTACAACGCCCTATAGTGTAAATCAAAGCTCCATTGCGAGTGCTAGGCCTAGGCCTAGACGCAATGCCCAGCCTTTAGAGACAGATACCCCCTCCCCGAAACGCTTGAAACTGCACGTAACAGCTAACATTACCGATATCGGCGGCGAATACTCAGATTTTGATGAAGTATCAAGCTCAGTTCCAGTTGTATACAGTCCTGGGCCTGGCCCGTCTACGCCCACGCCTAAGCCTAGCAGCAGCAGCTTCGTATATTTTTCCGATTATGCTTCCAAGCAATGGACTGATGACTCTTCTTCTAGATCTGAAGAAATTAAGGTTAGTGTTCCAAGGAGCCCTCCTCCAGCGGAATGTGAGCTAAAGCCAACATTTCTTAGAACCAAGGACGAATTGGGGCTAGGCCTAGGCCTAGGTTTATCTGGCATTGGATCAGGGGGGATGGTCGTAAATAAGGGGGAGAGGGATTCCGAAACAGTCAGAAGATAGTAATTGGATCCGTAAACGAGATTCCAAATTTGATTTTCTTTTTTCTTTTTTCGATTTTTTTTCTTTTTTTTCACTTATATATATATTCCACATTTTTTCTTCGTGTTCTTTCTTATTTACATACTTTTATTTTTATTATTTAACATGTTGCATTGCATTGCATTTATTTGATTTTATTTATTTCTCAATTATTTTTTCTTGTTCTTGATTTTTTTATAGTAGGCCTACAGTAGTGTTTTGTTTTTGCTGTTATTGTTATTTATGATTTCATTATTATTAATTGTTTGCAAAGCCTAGTTTTATTCATGGTCCTCCTTTGTAAATCTGTTTTTACTGAATAGGATAGACATTAAATAAATAAATAAAAGATTTAAAGCGAACGAATAATGCCTGCTCAGAAGACCCAGGCTCTAGTCTAAACATACTAAGCCTACCGATAGCTTGTGTAGATAATGGTAGGGATACACATCTAACAAATGTTTCGTTTTTCCAGGGAACAAGCAACGATTTTGACTCGGATGTGCCAAGCACTGCGGAAACAGCAGTAAATTCTGTCGGCACACATAGTATAGGTGATATGGCAGATGTATCTCTATCCCCTGGATCAATCAAACATTATTACTATGATGTGCCAAGCACTTCGAAAGCAGTAGTAGATTTTAATAGCTCACGAAGTTTAACTGAACTGGCAGATGTATCATTTTCCTCAGGACCAAGCATAGATTCTGACTGGGAGGTGTCAAGCCCTGCCGAAGCAGTAGTGGGTTATGTTAGCACACCAAGTTTATGTGAACTGGCAGATGTATCTCTGTCATCAGAATCAAGCATAGATTCTGACTGGGAGGTGTCAAACCCTGCCAAAGCAGTAAAAAAATCTGTTAGCGTACCAAGTTTATGTGAACTGGCATATGTATCTCTGTCATCACAATCAAGCATAGATTCTGACTGGGAGGTGTCAAACCCTGCCGAAACAGTAGAAGATTCTGTTAGCACACAAAGTTTAGGCGATCTGGAAGACGTATGGACAAGCCAATATTCTGACTGGAATGTACCAACCTCTTTCGAAGCAGTAGTAGATTCTGGTAGTGCACGAAGTTTAGCTGATCTGGCAGACATATCTTTTTCCCCCGGATCAAGCACACATTCTGACGGGGAGATAGTATCAAGCCCTGCGGAAACACTACAAGATTATGCTGACACAGGAACTGCAGGTGATCAGGCAGATGTAACGGCGTCCCCAGGGACAAGCAATGTTTCGGACTGGGATGACGTGTTAAGCCATGAAGAAACATTTGTATATTATGCTGATACAGAAACTGCAGGTGATCAGGCAGATGTAACGGCGTCCCCAGGGACAAGCAATGTTTCAGACTGGGATGACGTGTTAAGCCATGAAGAAACATTTGTAGATTATGTTCACACAGGAGATGATCAGGCAGATGCAACTGAGTCCCCAAGGACAAGCAATGTTTCGGACTGGGATGACGTGTTAAACCCTGAAGAAACATTTGTAGATTATGCTGACACAGGAACTGCAGGTGATCAGGCAGATGTAACGGCGTCCCCAGGGACAAGCAATGTTTCGGACTGGGATGACGTGTTAAGCCATGAAGAAACATTTGTATATTATGCTGATACAGAAACTGCAGGTGATCAGGCAGATGTAACGGCGTCCCCAGGGACAAGCAATGTTTCGAACTGGGATGACGTGTTAAACCCTGAAGAAACATTTGTAGATTATGCTGACACAGGAACTGCAGGTGATCAGGCAGATGCAACTGAGTCCCCAGAGACAAGCAATGTTTCGGACTGGGATGACGTGTTAAACCCTGAAGAAACATTTGTAGATTATGCTGACACAGGAACTGCAGGTGATCAGGCAGATGTAACGGCGTCCCCAGGGACAAGCAATGTTTCAGACTGGGATGACGTGTTAAGCCATGAAGAAACATTTGTAGATTATGTTGACACAGGAAGTGGAGATGATCTGGCCGATGAAGCTATGTCCCCAGAAACCAGTCAAAATTATGACTGGGGTATACCAAGCCCAACGGAAACAAAAACTCCTTCTGCTACAAATAGTGAGAATGAGTCTAGTGTTTACTCGGGAACATGGTTAAATTTATATTCTGACTGGGTGGTGTCCAGCCCTGCAGAACCACTTGCGCCTGTGACTAACCAAAATATTGAAGGGGATCTGGCAGATGTAAGCCTAGCCCTTTCTCTGGAAACAAGCAAAGATTATTACTGGGATATGGCAAGTCCCGCGGAAGAAGTTCCTGGGAGTGCAACGAACGATGAGTCAAGTATTTTCCCGTCAACATGTTTAAATCTATATTCTGATTGGGATGTGCCTTGCCCTGCGGAAACGGTAGAAATACCTTTCGGTGCCAATAGTGAAAATGCACTGAATGTTGACCCAGGAACAACCCCAGTATCTGAGTGGGATGTGCCATGCCCTGCGGAAATGGTAGAAATACCTTTTTGTGCTGATAGTGAAAATGGGTTGGATGATGACCCAGGAACAAGGACACTATCTGAGTGGGACGAGCTATTGTCGAAGGGATTGACATCAGAATGTCCTTTAAACCTATTAACAAAGAGTGAAGGTGATCAAGAACAAGATCTTACTCTTTCTCCGAAAAATAGCCTAACTTCTGATTCAGATGAATCAAGCCCCCCACAAACATTAGTCGTTCCTTTTGACACTGACAGCGAGGGCGAAATGATGAGTAATTATGGTTCCCCGGCTAGGAACATGGATTACGATTCAGATGGTGTGCCAACGTCAATGGTTCCTGCTGAGACAGGACATCCAAGTCAGGTAGCAGTCCATCAAGGCACCAGCAAAAGTTCAGAAGGGGACATGGCAAGTAGTTCACTAACTTCTATAGTTCCTGTTGGGACAGGCCTTGCAAGTGAGGTAGCTGTCTATCCGGGCACCAGCAAAACTTCAGGAAGGCGTATGGCTAGTAGTCCACAAACGTCAAAGGTTCCTGTTCACACAAGACTTGCAAGTAAGGTTGTCTATCCGTGCACCAGCAAAACTTCAGAAATGGAAATAGCAAGATTTCTACAAATGTTAATGGCTCCTGGTGAGACCAGACTTCCAAACATGCCAAGGAATTCACAAAGGTGTGATATTAGATCAAGAACAAGTGCAGCTTCAGAAGGGAACAAACAACTATCTCGGCTACCATTTGTAGGTTCATCTAGTGGAGAAAGTAATGATGAGTTTTTTGGCAAGAAAGGGTGGGAGCTTCCACGGAACCTTCCGCTAAGCTTTCCGGGATTGTTTTCATCTTCCGATGACAGTGATGTTGAGCCTTCTTTTGACAAACAAGCAAGAGATGACTTTAACAAAATACGATTCCTGATGTCAAAAATGACCAAAGAACAGCTGGAAAGATATGAAGTATACAGGCTATCTAAATTCCCAACAAGTAAAGTACGAAAGGTAAGCTCATCGACATGTTGTTCAATCCTTCCTCTAGATTTTGATCAAAACTATCATTTAATTTGATTTGTTCACCTTGTACATACTGGATTACATCTCTCAATAATAACCAGTGAGTGGGACCATGATCATAGTTAGTACTGTTTTTTCGATTTACAATTTGCAGCATTCTTAGATGAGCCCACCAGAGTACCGCTAGGCTGAATTAATAATGAACAGAGAAATAGACTTTTATTTAAGACAATTAGCTATTGGTAAAACACAAAAGGGATATTAATTCGTTATGTTACATATAGACTTTATTGTTTCTTGTTCAATTTTTAGGCAATCAAAAGAACTACAATCGAATGAGATGGAAAAGCTACAATATTAGAGTATCTAGACTTTCTCACAATAAATCAATATCGAAACAAGCTAATTCCCTGGCCTATTTAGAATGAATTACTAATACAATATAGTTCATTCACTGCTCTTAACTCTTAATATTAAACTGTAAAACTGTTTATGTTTTTATATTTACATGTCGTGATCACTTTACAGAAAACAGTACAAACATGATTTTTTAAGATCTTAAAACTATGAAATGAACGACAAAGTGTTTACTATTGTGGTTTATTTGGATATAATTAGTCAAAGAGGAACTAAAGAAAATGCTCCAGAGTTATTTCCAAGTGCCCATCTTCAGCTCCACACCAGTCAAATATACTGAGCGATTCTTCTTTGTTCTTCTTGTTAAACAAGTTGCAGAAAAAGAAACTAAGGAAACAAACTGATAAAAATACCATGAGTGATACTGATAGATGATGTTCGAAGACACAATAAATTAGATTTTAATACCTAACATATATACACAATACATCCAATGACTTTTATGGTAATTTCAGATTCAGATTCTTTATTCACTTAAGACTCATACAGTGGGTTTGTAGAACTCCATGAGAAAATGTGAACGATATTTAATAATTAAGTTTACCAGTAGTATATACAATACACCGAATCCGGACCGTGAAGAGATGTCAATTTGGAAACTCAGAATGATGCGGGGCTAGATATTATCAAATAAGGGTGCAAAATTGAGCGTGTTTTGATAAAACTATACCGTCTTCATTTCGTTTGAGCTGGGACCGTTAACAAATCAGTTTTTTCTTCTTTCTTTTTTCTTTTCTTTCTTCTTTTTTTTTCTTCTTTTTCACTTTTATATATATATTAATTTTTTCCCACAATTTTTTTTTGTTTCTTCATGTTCTTTCTTATTTGCATACTTCTATTTTTATTTTTTAATATGTTGAATTTCCACTTCATTTGATTTTATTTCATTTCTCAATTATTTTTTCTTGTTCTTGATTATATTTTATATGGTTCAGTAGTTTGTTTTGTTTTTGTTGTTATTGTTATTTATGATTTCATTACTATTCATTGCTTGCATAGCTTAGTTTCATTTAAGGTCCTCCTTTGTAAATCAGTTTTTATAACTCAATAGGATAGACATTAAATAAATAAATAAAATAAAATAAAGTTTTGTTGAGAATATCTGTAGATCTTAACAATATCTGTAGATCTTAACAATATCTAGCCCCGCATTGTTCCAAATATCTGTAGATCTTAACAATATCTAGCCCCGCATTGTTCCAAATATCTGTAGATCCTAACAATATCTAGCCCCGCATTGTTCCAAATATCTGTAGATCCTAACAATATCTAGCCCCGCATTGTTCCAAATATCTGTAGATCCTAACAATATCTAGCCCCGCATTGTTCCAAATATCTGTAGATCCTAACAATATCTAGCCCCGCATTGTTCCAAATATCTGTAGATCCTAACAATATATAGCCCCGCATTGTTCCAAATATCTGTAGATCTTAACAATATCTAGCCCCGCATTGTTCCAAATATCTGTAGATCCTAACAATATCTAGCCCCGCATTGTTCCAAATATCTGTAGATCTTAACAATATCTAGCCCCGCATTGTTCCAAATATCTGTAGATCTTAACAATATCTAGCCCCGCATTGTTCCAAATATCTGTAGATCCTAACAATATCTAGCCCCGCATTGTTCCAAATATCTGTAGATCCTAACAATATCTAGCCCCGCATTGTTCCAAATATCTGTAGATCTTAACAATATCTAGCCCCGCATTGTTCCAAATATCTGTAGATCCTAACAATATCTAGCCCCGCATTGTTCCAAATATCTGTAGATCTTAACAATATCTAGCCCCGCATTGTTCCAAATATCTGTAGATCTTAACAATATCTAGCCCCGCATTGTTCCAAATATCTGTAGATCCTAACAATATCTAGCCCCGCATTGTTCCAAATATCTGTAGATCCTAACAATATCTAGCCCCGCATTGTTCCAAATATCTGTAGATCTTAACAATATCTAGCCCCGCATTGTTCCAAATATCTGTAGATCCTAACAATATCTAGCCCCGCATTGTTCCAAATTCTTGACACTGAACATCATTTTGAAAACATAAACAAAAGGCCTGTATTAATCAGCTTTTCAAGCTGAGCATCCCTTTTTTGAAGTGTGTCATGTCCTGTTTAGAATGTTGACAGAAAATGCAGTTTGTTGACTTACGCATGTTGTTGTGTTCCCAATGAGTCATGACTGAAGTTCATTTCATAGGTAATTCCTGTAATACTATTGGTTTTTCCATTCACTTTTTTTCACTTCTGCACATAGCAGGATTGTCATAAAGGAGTCAAAAGATTTTGTGTGAGTTTTTTCAGTGCAATTAATGTAACAGTTACTTAAGAAACAAACAACCAGGCAACAATTTAAGAAGTAGGTAGCAGCAAATGTGTGATTATAGCCTTATAGGCACTATTAAACTGACCGTTAACACTGTTTGCAGGTAATGGAACAAACGTGTACAACTCGTATACGAGATAACGCGGTCGTGGCCGTCGGTGCCATTGCCAAACTGTTCGTAGAAGAAATCATCGAGGGAGCCTTAGATGTGAAGGATGAGTCACATGAAAGCGGACCTCTCCTAACCCAGCACTTGAGAGAATCTTATCGTCGAATGTGTAACCGAATCACGTCGTTCACGTTATTAGAAGAAACTGATTAATGTTAACCACATTGGTAGCCTACTGACAAAACGAGAAGGAAGCTAGGGCAGTCACTTGATGTTTTCAAAATTGTAGTGTAATTTTTACTAGATAGCCTATCAATATATGCTAGCTTAGGGATAAGTTGATACTAGAACCTGTGTTAGTACCATTCATATACATTGCACAAATTCTTCAGACTAATGGTGATTAAGTTCAAGTTCAGCCTGTTTTAAAAAAGAGCACATATTCTATAGTATCACTTCATTTTGTTCAGGTCAGTAGGTATTCAGTTGTTTTTAGTGTATGGCCGTTATTTCATGTGTGAGCACATTTGTATTTGTACAGTGGTTTAAAATAATTTCACTTGAAAATAGGTTGCATCCCTAGATGTTGCTGCTTTCCAAATTATTGTTTTAATCTTTGGATATTATCAGTTGCATATAATGGGACTCCTTCCCTAGTGTTTTTTTCCAAATTGTCAGTATTTTATTGTTTAGAATAATTTAATATGCATATGATAGGGTGTATGCCTAAAAATTGCTATTAATGATTTTTTACTGTAAATAAAAAACTATGTTGATACGTTGTTAAGTGTTTGACAGTTATTCCATGTATGTGCATATTTGTATTTGTACAGTGGATCATACCAATTTAATTTGCAAATAGCATGCAAATAGCAAATAGCATGCATTGCATGCCTGCAAATTGTCAATCTGTGATTTGCCCTATATGAAAGTTGTGTTGAAATGTTGTTGAAATATAATATATATATATATCGTACTCCCGAGTGATCAAGGTCTTGTACCGTAATGTCTCGGAAAACTTGTGTTGTCCATTATATATGTTGTTTTTTATCTCTTTACCACAACGGCCTACAATTCAGGTAAGCTGTTGGGGTCTATCCAACTACCTATCATGTATATATATATATATATATATATATATATATATATACAGGATTAAAGAGAGGCCAAAAGGCTAGCAATATGATAGGTAGAAGGATAGACCCCAACAGCTTACCTGAATTGTAGACCGTGGTGGTATAGAGATAAAGACAACATATATAAAGGACAACACAAGTTTTCCGAGACGTTTCGGTACAAGACCTTGATCACTCGGGAGTAAGAAGACTACTCATATATATATATATATATATATATATATATATATATATATATGATTTTTTAGATTTTGTTGGTTGCAATATGTAAAGTAAGGATACATTTTACGGTTTAACCAATCCAAATTTTATTTAAAATGATACTTCAACGTTTCGACGACTTTAGCGTCGTCTTTTTCAAGACATACAAACATAAAAAACAAATAAATAAAAAACCACAACAACCAAAAAACACTTGCATATAAAATGGAAAACACTGCCACAACGTTGAAGTATTATTTTAAATAAAATTTGGATTGGTTAAACCGTAAAATGTATCCTTACTTTATATATATATATATATATATATATATACATATCTATATGTGTGTGTTGTTAAGTGTTTGCATGCCTGCAAATTGCCAATCTGTGATTTTCCCTATATGGAATTATTCTCGGTATGTTACTGAACTGAAAGAAAGTATTATTGTTTATGTCTCTTATCATTATTTTCATTTTCCTTCTACTGATTCTTCCAAGTATTATAATATCATAATTTGACAGGGAGATTCTTATCTTATGTCTAGGCTAGAGTAACCATTGTGCCACATTGGTCGGAACAGTCCATGTAAGACCTGCAGCTGCAAACTAAGGTTTTGCTTGTTTTGCAAACACATAAAATAACTTTAGATGACGTTTATTGTAGGTTTAGTTTACGTTGGGAGTATAAGCAGCAGGATTAAATCAACATCCCTTTCCTTCTTAAATGCTAGACACTCTTAAGAGTTTTACCAGCTAAAACCAAATATAGTACCTGTGTCTCTGTCTCATTCTCTTACGGCATTGACACCTTACAACAATTGTGTATTTTCTCAAGACAAGAGGAAAAGTCGGTACAGGTAGAAAAGTATGCTTGCAATCATAAAAGATTGATAAAAGTAGCTAATTTTAAATGTGTAGCAATAATCTGAGTGTAGAAAATATCAAATGGCCACAATATGGTTATTTGGCATTACTCAAAAAGAGTAATCCCCATTTTAATGAAACACACCTCATACAATTTTTATTTGACCAGAAGTGTTTAACTTTTAAATATATTACTTTGTTGAACTAATTTAAGGAAAATACTGTCTCAATAATATTTACAAGGGTAAAATCAACTTAACTATAAAAACAAATAAATAAGCTAGGCCTGCATGTGATAAGAAACATATAATGCAGTAGAACATCTGTTACACAATTTCACCTTGCTCAAATCTACAAGAAAGTCTTAGCCATTTATCAGAAACTTATTATAAAACAAAAGCTATTTAACATGTAAGATTCTCGATTTTAAGGATCTGATTAGTATTTTGATTTGTAATACCTGAATGAAGGGACAATTTAAGGTCAATAGATTTCAGCCAGATTGAAATGGAAACTAACAGCTTATCCAATTTATTCCATTAAAATAACCAATGGTAAACTGTTGGGCCTTATTCCATTCTACCAAACAACCATGATCTTAGAGCTAGTGCCCCAACACTGTATGCCACAGTTGAAAACAGCTGATGGCTGCACTTTTATGAAATTCTTAAGGTAAATTTAAAGTATGTACCGACTATATAACATGCAAATGAAAATAAAAATGATCTGTTTAATTACCATGTTAAAAAAATAATAAGCCCACATTTCTAGTTTTAAATTTAGCACTACCGAACATCCATGCGTTTGCTGTTGTAGATGTTGAGGAAGAATGGTTTAGTATGCATTGCCATGAACCATTATAAATGAATGGTTATTTAATGGTCCATTACATAACCATTCACATAACGATATTTGAGTGATAGTGAAAATTGAAAACAATATTTTCAACTGCTATCTTGGAATAAGAAAGAAATATTTTGCATACATCAGTGTCAAAAACAGCTCCCAAACAGCCCAATTTGTTGTACATTCTGCATCAATAAAAAATATGAGCAAAAAGACAAAATAGTCCATCAAACATATTTAAGTCTTTTGACCTAATCACTCAGATATGTTTAAAAGAAAATAACTATGGTTAAAGCAACGTAGTCTGTCTATACTTTTCCCAGCCCAACTAACATCCTACTAACTATAACGTTCTTGTCACATAAAGCGGGCACAAGTTTAATTAAAATCTAAAAGATATGTAAATAAATTATATTTAATTTTAATCAGACCTAGTAATCGCTAGTTTTATAATACCACAGTATTAGCAATATTACTAGCCTTTCTCTGAGATTTGACAAGTTGAAATAAAGTTGCATTTTCTATCTATTGCAGTGAAATAAGGAAACTGCACATGCAAGATTTGGGTACTCAACATGTTAGCTGCAACAATGTATGCGAGACAATGCGAATCATTTTTCTAGCTAGTGGCAATTCCCAACGCAACGCCACCAGCAAAGGAGACGAGAAATATGTGAATATCTTCCAGTTTGTATGTTTTATCTTCACCAATGAAGTTGGAGTACCACCGTTTTGCCTTCCTTTCATTTTGTGTAAGTTTTTCTTCTGCTTTGTCTATCTTCTTGTCCACATAGCGTTCAACCTTCAAGCCAGAAAGAAATATAACCAAATTAGTAGGCTACAAACTGGGATGCCTATATACTTTCTGTATGGAAATGTTTTATATACATTACAGCTATAATTTTAAAATGTATGTTTCAGTACAAAATACTAACACACAGTGTTAAGCATCATCTAGATCAGGGATGGCAAACCAATGCATGTGAAATGCCTGCCTATTTGACACTTTCAAATGTCAATAACATGGTGATGGTGCCTATGCATATGTTGACATAATTTAATGTATCACTTGGAAGCTAAATATACTTGTGCAACATCCAAGGTTACAAATAAACCTTGGAATGCAATTAAGAATTTTGTCCAACAGTAACTCCAGAACACTTTCCAAGTTAATTTGAAAAGTGGGAGAAATTATTTTCTTACAGAAACAATTAAGCAACAAATAATAAATAAATTAATTAATTAATAAGTAAATAAATAAATAAATAAATAAACAAATAAAGAAAGAAAGAAAGAAAGAAATAAACAATAAAATAATGTTATTGCCCAAAGTATCCATCCCGCAAGCCCCACACATGTAATCCATTCTACTGCATTCTACCTGCTCTTATGCATGCCTCGCCGACAAAGTAAGCCACAGTTGATCAGGCATTAGTTTAGTTAACTACGGCTTCTGCATTCACGGTCGAATCCTGGCTTGAGCATGGCTGTCACGTTGTGACTTTTCATCTTCATATATCATCCACTCATCACCTGGATTAGCATTGTGCCAAAATAAGACGTAGGCCTAAGGCTCAAACATCAACATTATGTAATGCCTCACAACTACCCTGTCCATATACAACTAACTTGACATCTTTCAATACAATGGGGATCCTTACAATGACTTGTCTCATTGATCTTATTAAGCGAGCGTCTCCACTAGACTCTTATGGCACTTCGTTCTGATTTTTTTTTATTTTTATGTCTGTCGATAGCGGTCGAACGGAAAGTCCGATCAGCTTGAAATTTGAACCATCCACAAGCCTCGATGTGGATTGAAGGTGTATAGTTTTGAGGCAAAATCATTCGAAAAGTTACAAAGTTACACCATAGTTACTGCAAAATATTTTTCTGAAACAAAATGACGGCAAAATGGGAGATAGCCAGATTTTTTTTACAGATTTTTCCGGTCACGAAAATGTTAATCTAATGGCGATCTGATAAGTTTTGAAAAAGTTACACGAAAGTAGGGTTGCCAACTCTCCCGTATTTCCCGGGAAATCCCGTTTTCCACTGTGATTTCCCGCTTCCCGTATCAACTCTACACGGGAATCAGTTTTCCCGTATTTTCACAATTTGTTTTAAAATACACATTTCGTAAACTTCCGCCTACTAACAGTACACAGTTTTCAGCATTTGAGCATTTTGAACTTTAAGTCTAATGTTGAGACAATTTGTTTCATTAGTATTTATTAATGGTACATAAATGGTTAGACAATAGAATCAGATCAACCAGCTGAGTTACAAGTTGTTGGTATTTATTCTCGTTCGTGTCAAAAATTTTAGAATTATTTAAAATTAAACTATAGATATTAATTCAGTTTACCCTCCCAAATTAAACATTAATTGAATGAGAAAATTACACCTGCAAAGTCAATATCCCTAAACTCATTTCATTTTCTGGGACCTAACGTCTATTATAGAAAAACATGTTTGCGCCTGCGGCGATTTGGCCGCGCGGCAACTGGGACCTCGCCGTCCTCTTACCCTCTACATTTCACATCAATTTTAAAATTCCCGTATTTTCATATTCAATAGTTGGCAACCCTACACGAAAGTTACTCGAAAATATTTTTCTAAACCGCAGTAACGGCAAAATGTGAGGAGGCTATCTTATAGTAAATTTTTGTCCGGTCACGAATATACTAATGTAAACACGATCCGATACGTATTTGAGGCAGAAATTACATTTCTATTGCTGTCAATAAGTGTTAGTAACGGTAGTGGACAATGTTGAAAACATGACCACGAAAATTCTTAGCAACGCACATTGCACTGCATACAACAATGTCGGAAAGTATAATAGCCATGGAAATAAGAACAATTTTTGCAATGTGCATTCTTGAATTGTTGTTAATTGTTGTTCGTATTAGCATTGAAAACTTTTCGCCAGAAAGTTCGTAGATATTGACGCGCTCGCTTATCAACGCGTCAACCTGAGCGTTTTCCTAGTTTGTATCCATTTGAAACATGCTACAACCAAAGTCCACAAATCAATTCATTTGCTTAAGCACTCCCATCATCATTCATAAAACACAATCATTCTTTCCCCTCAAATTTATAGTACTGCTGCCTGGGTTATCGTCCGTTGAGTATTTACTAGCAATGAAGATTTCATGCTAAGGATGTCATCTTTGATTTTTTGACACAGTATAATATTGTACATTACAGGTACGTAGGTTACATTTAATTGATAAACTTACTCAACTTTAAACAACAAACAAACCCATAAAGTCAATCTCAATTTGAGATAGTTAATTGAAAGGGGAAGGTGTCAAACAGAGTAAGCACATTTTTGTACATATATACAAAATTTCAACTGCAGTTTAATTTTATCAAATTTTGCAAAAACTATCTTGTTACTAGCCTAGATTTATGCAATCAAATTCAAATAAGTGATTCAACAAGAAAGTTATTGAGCATGTGCATCTGTGTTTGATTAAGGACAAATGGCAATAAGAAATCAGCATGTTGAAAATTTTAAGATAGAGCTGCTTCCTTAAAATTTACAACACAGTTAAGTTAGAAATAATTAACAAACACACAACATATTTTTGTTGAAATACTATAATTATTCAAAAAACAATCCAAAGCAACAAAAAGTAGGCTACATTAAAACAACAAATATGCAAGCATTGCATTATACATAGCAGTGATGTGCGTTAGCTAAACATCAAAAGATTAAATATAGGTGCGTGCAATACAGTAACACAAAGAACACAATTTCCAAGGCCACGCATAAAGCAGTTAAAGAATTGAAACGTTTTTTACCGGTATGTCTACAAACATATGGATAGCTTAAGATTAGTAGTCCCAAGTCACAGAAAGCACAAAATGATAAATACACAATAAATTGATTCTTAAGCGGGTGTTACACGGAGAAGTTAGAAAAGTGAAAAGCAGAAAGTAAAGATTAGAGATAGCATGTAGCTTATGGGAAAAATAAAAAAGGGAGAAGTTCTTTCCAAAGGTAGGACAATGTTAAACGTGAAAAATCCTGTAAGCTACATGCTATCTCTACTCTTGACTGGTCTGACTTCTCCGTGTAATACCCGCCTAAGGTAACATGCCAAAAGTCTATTTAGTTGACTAGTAAAATGTGTTCCACGAGAACTTAAACAATCAAATTTGATGAAAAAAAAGTTCAAAACTAGACTATTGGGGAAAAAACAAGGAACTTCTGCATTAAGGTTGGGAATAGTTACGGTGAATATTAGGTCCATAATATTATCATCCATTGAGACACATTATAATATTAAAATATATAAGGTATAATTAGGGGTGTGCGAGTAGCACTTTTCCAAATCGAGTCGAGTTCGAGTTCGAGTAGTAAATAACTCGCGAGTTTCGAGTCGAGTTTCGAGTAGTGCCTGAATATATAATAAAAATAAGCTAATGCGGGGTTCTCATGCTCTGACGCTGGCGTATAGCGTTAGTCGTTGGCCAATCAGGTAACAGAACGTCGTACGCGACTCCTCCCCTTTTCAAATAGGATTCATTTCTATTTGCCCAACGACGAACGCTCTACGCCGGCGTTAGACCATGCGAACCCAGCATAAGGCTTGCCCTAGGTCTTGGGATAGGCCTATGCTATGCTTGAAGCATGGCCAAATGCTAGGGCCTAGGACTAGGCCTAGGCCTACACTGTACACAGGGACCTGGCACACGAGAAGGACTTTAAGAGAAACAATAGAACTACAGTGTAATCTGTTTAGCAGGTGGGTTGTCGGATGGCCACTTTTGTTTTTGTGCGACCATGTTGGCGAGTGTTTCCCCATTTGAGGTTAATAATGCGAAGATTACATTTTGAACTTAAGTTGTATGGAACGTTTTTAAAATGATTTCAAATACATGATGATCAGTAGAGAATATAATAATATAATATCTTTGATGATTAGGTACCCTTAGGTCTAGGCCTAGGCCCTAGCCTAGGACCAGGGTCTAGGCCTAGGCCTAGGGTAGGGTAGGCCTATGCTAGGCCTAGGCTCTTTGAACATAGTAGGCCCAGGCCTAGGCTCTCGAAGATTCCCTTCCATTTGTTTGGCTGCCACTTCTACATCATCCACACTTTCATCAATTAGTTCACAAAAACCGCAGACACTGTTTGGGCAGCTGGATGCCTAATAAGCGTCGTCTGCACGGTCTGCGTGTATCGAGTATCGACTATCGATCTGCTCAATAATGATCGATAGGTCGCTTTTTCTTCAAAGTCGATTGTAAAATCGATATTCAAGCTATTTTAGGATACTAGCGCTACCTATTGGCGGCATTTTTAACCAGTTGAATACGGCGGCTCAGTCGATCAAAACTACTCGAACTCGACTCGTTTTTCATGAAAAACTCGATCACCTCGAGTCGAGTAGTAACTACTCGACCGAACTCGACTTTTCGAGTACTCGCACAGCCCTAGGTATAATATAAGGTTGTAAATCAGTTTTTATAACTGAATAGGATAGACATTAAATAAATAAATAAATCAATTTGAAAACAATTTATAGGCCTAGTACCTAATTCCTGGCTCGTGAATAATTGTTACTATAATTTTTACAATAAATACAAAGATTTAATGGGTATTATAGAGCTGGGGTTTCGATGTCCTTTAAACACAATTTCAGCATCTTGATGACATAACGGTGTACGATGTATGTGAGTTAGTGAACCATGCCACTGCCAATGCCACCACGAAAGAGTTAACTGATTGCATGGCAACTTAGTGGAACAAACATGCCCTCACAATAATATTACAATATATAATTTAGGGATGGGATTTGACCGGTCAAATTCAATTTTGGTCATTTGACCGTCAAATACAAAAAATTCAAAAAAGTAAAATCCATACACCTGTGACTGTAAAATTAAATTATATGTAGGCCTGCATTTACTAGGGTTGCCGGATTAATCGATTACATTTCGATTAGAATATTTTATTTAACAATACATTGTCAGCATGTTTCCGATTCGGCATATTCATTCAGATCAGCTGGCCACCAGTAAACACAATATGATTTTGCATATTTAGGCCTTCTGTTTCAGTTTGAATTTAGTATTTATTGATTATTAAACGTAAATTATTATTGAGTAATATTTAATCGATTATTATTTCTTATATATATATCACAGTGACCCAATTGAGGGGACTGTGACATAACACGCAGACAAACAACATGTTGCTAGGCAACTCCATTGTATCTTTCTTTGATTGGTGCACATTCAATGTTTGTCCGGAACAAAACACGGCAACATGGCTATTTTTGGAATTAGGTCCTGTGCTATTGATTGACATTTTTTGTTGGTCATTCCACAGCCCTCTTATACACTTGTTGTTGTTGTTGTTGTTGTTGTTGTTGTTGTTGTTGTTGTTGTTGTTGTTGTTGTTATTATTATTATTATTATTTCAGTTTCAATATCACATACAATACAATACAATACAACATTCAGCAGTTAAGCTGCATGTTATTAGAATGTTTTGTGTTATGGTCAATTGACCAGTCAATTGACCAAAAGTATTTGACCGGTCAATTGACTGGTCAATTGACATCGTGCAACCCTATATAATATACATAATATATTACAATATAATATGTGACGACATCAGTTGTATGTACACAATGTATGAATGAATAATAAATGAAATGAAATGAAACACATGCAAACATTTCCCACCTTGTTCATCCAATTAGGACCTGACCCTGTTGCCTTTTCTTCCACTTTGTCGCCAACCTTTTCAAGTTTCTTGCCGAGACGATCCCAATTAATCTTGATGTAGCCAGCATGGTTTGCCACCTGCAGAATTACGATGCTCGTTCCAGCTGCCAGCGCTGCAACTTTCCCTGCCTTGATCGCCAGCATTCCAGTGAGCCTGAAACACCACAATGCCAATGTTGTCATTCCACGTTTTGCATCTAAGAATCTTGTTGTCAGAAATTAAGTTATATGTTTGTTTAGTCATTGAATAAGGCAAAAACTCAATCATTATGATTCAACAACACTTTCTTGTGTGTAAGGCTATCAATTAACAACTCGAGGTAATAAGACAGCCACACAGCACAGCCACTGGCGTATCCAGGATTTTGGAAAGGGGGGGGGGTTTAACTCATATTATAGAGAGTGGAACCAAAAATAAACAGGGGATCCGGGGGGTTTCCCCCCGCGAACATTTTCTCGTCAAGGTCATTTTGGTGCAAATCTGTGCATTTTACAGCGGCCAACTGAACTAAAATTACTAAATTTCTGGCAACGATTTTCTCCTTAAGAAACGAAAAAAGCTTCAAAGAACAATTGAACTGAAGTGTCAATACACAGAAATAGAATTATAGAGCGATGTGTGTATTTTTAACAAAAACAAATGTCTCTGGTAGGCCGATTTAATACAAAAATACTGTATATTCGTATTTCCATTTTTTTTCAATCCAATGCAATTTCCACTTTTCCTTTGCGAAAGGGGGGGGTTTTTGTCCCCCCCCCCTCCCCCCCTTGGATACACCACTGAGCACAGCAATTTAGTATTGACTAAGAAGAGACTAAACAAATTAACTAGCTAATTTTATCGTTTAAAAAAAATTTGTAAGTCAAACGATTTATAAAGTGGCAGGAAAATCGCAAAGCTTGGCAGGTATGCCGTAGACCTAGTATGAAAGACTGAAATGACTTGGGCCTATTTGACTTGGAATTACTCTGAATTAACCCGTAACACTATATGTAAAAATTACTTACGAAGTAATGTACCGGTCCGCATGACCACATGAATAAATGTGCTTACCATCCTGTGGCAGTTCCAAGAGCTACTTGTTTTACTGCACCAGTCTTGCTAATGTCTCCAATCATCTTGTCCAGACAGCTCTTTGCCTTATCGCTCGATCCTCTGTTACTTGCCATTGTAGTGACTGGTGAGTGTTAACAAATCTACACAAAGAACAGCTTGTGTAAAAATGCATAAACTACATATATTGTATTATGTAGGTTTTGAATTAGTTGTTATAATAATTATAATAATAATAATAATAATAATAATAATAATAATAATAATAATAATAATAATAATAATAAAAAGAATTGTGAAATCTCTCTGCATGTTTAACGAGATACATTAAAGGGGAGTGTTATTATGTCTAGGCCTACTCATAGTTGTAGGCACTGCAAGTCGAGCATAGGCCTACAGGCCTACACAGCCTGACGGCCCTTGATGGTCGCTCTAAAGAAGCCAGCTTATGTATGACAACATGGCCAGATAAATTGTACGAGCCTAAACATTTTGTTACGCTTTAATCCTCGCTCATCCTGATCATCTGACTAATTAACATAATAAACATTAATAATAAACACAAATATTGATTACAAAACAGGCTCCTAAGTTCCTGCACAAGTCAATTGCTCTAGACCTACGCCTAGGCTATATCTTTGGCTCTCCCTTCCAGAAAAGGTTAGGGTTTTTGTGGACAACTGAAACTGAAACTCAGGTTGATGGAGGAAATGAAAGGCAATGGTCCTGAGGAGGGGAGGAGGAAAGTGTGAAGAAAGGAAGAAGAAGCGGAGGAAAGAAGGGACCGAGGGAAGAGGAAGCGAGAGGAAGAGGGAAGGAAGGACAAAAGAAATTCTTTCCATGGGCAATAGTCAACAGTGAGAAGGAACAACAAGGGAAATCTTCATTGTGTGGCCTACTTACTATCACAAGTAGGCCTAGTAGGATAGGCTAGCCTGTGCCTATCATAGGCCTAGGGCCTAGCCTCGCATAATTATTGCACGCACATTGCATGACTAGCCTAGGCCTAGGCCTAGGCCTACGCCTAGGGCTTAGGAAGGGCCCAACCCTAGGCCTAGGCCTACCCAGAATGATCTCCTAGAGCCTAACTGGCCTAGCCTAGGCCTAGGCCTACACCTAGGCCTGTATCAAAACAGTTTCCAGAGTAGGCTTACGCCCTCAAATTACAGACCTCATTTTGAATAAACTTTCTAACCAAATAACAACAATCGTACAATGAAATAGGCTAGGCATGAAATAGACTAGGCTAGACATAGGCCTAGCCTTTGAGACAGTCAGCAACCGTAGGCCTACCTAGGGCCTAGGCCTAGTCGAGTAGGCCTAGGCCTAGGCCTACTAGGCCGTCTACACGCTCTTTCGGCTGGGCTAGGCCTATGCCGGTCTAGACCTAGTTCAATACTCAGTCTTAACATAACCAGGCATTGTTTAGGCAAATACTTACGTCTAGTGTTGCGTAGAATTACGAGAGGTACCTTAGTATAATTGTGTTCTAATTTTGAAAATGATGAGGCCTAGGGCCTGTCTAAAAAGTGTGTTCGACACTCTTCGCTAGGTTCTCGTGACTCATTCATTGCGATATTAGCCAATCAGCGATCCGCATCTGATCAGTGCTGCTCACTGGTTGGCGAGGCATCGCATATGTTCCGAAAACGCGCAATTTTTAAAGTGTTACATCTTTGAAATCTAACATCTTTGTAATTACTAGCGCTTGGACATAACGGAGCAAATTCAAACTACGCCACACCCATTCGGTTCTCACATCTGCCACTATGTGTGCTAGTAGTAGTACCGTACGCATCAAAGTCGATACAAAAGTGTACCTCTATTTTGGATTTACCCACGGAGGACATTTCCGTGGTTATTGATTTTTGATACAAACATTTTGAAATCTCAAATTGACAATATTGCCACCAAAAATCATCTCATCAACAATCAATGTTGGGATGCCACGTTGATGGGGGGGGGGGGGGGGGGGGGGTATTAATACAGTAAAACTGCTTTATAACAAACGTCTTTATAACAAAATGATACTGTTTTTGAGGTCTCAAAAGGTTCTTATGCATGTAAAGGTACCTCCTTTATAAAGAACTGTTCTTTATAACAAAATAATCTGGCCCGCAAGAGTTCTTTTTAAACTCTAATACCGTGTGTCTGATTGAGTAACGAAGAACGAAAAGGTTGTCAATTGATTTTGCCTTTTCAAAATATTGCACGGTTTTGGAAGAAGCAGTAGGCCCTACATAAATTCTTTTTCCAGCTAGTCTATGTCATATTTAAAACCCAGTTACATTTAAAAATATTAAATCAATGTTCTCTACTATTCTTCCCAATCATGAGTATAACAGGTTTTGACGCCCTATTACTAGCACGGGTACCCCAAGAGCTGGCCTCGCTTGGGGCACCTAAGTCCTAAGCTATCCTCTGCTCTGCTTGTTCTTCAATTCGTCTTCCCCTCCATATAAAGACGAGTCTGGGACCGTTCCAGTCTATGTTAGGGGCCTTGGGCCCGGAATGGTTCAGGTTCAGCCATAGACTGAGACGGCCCCCCATCGCTCCTACTGAGCACTCATTCAGACCCCTTTTTGTGTATTTCACCGTTGTCATCGGCCCATAGGTCCTACCCGCATTCATCTTCCGCACAGTTTGTACTCTTATCACCCCTCTTATTCCTCGGGCATACGCGTTTATACTCCTGTATTTTATCATTTGCTCTCTAAACTATAAACTCTAAAGATCAGCCCGGGAGAGCGTTTAACAGCAACATTCAAAGTTCCATTGCAAAGTTTTTGCACTCTAGTAAGTAAAATAAAATGATGTTCTGTGCAGACTGTGTGATGGCCTCCAGCCATTCGGCCACCTGCCAGTCTTGTATATATCAGAGTCAGAGTCTTTGCATTTGGATTGCTTAACTACGCATGAATATCTTTTCAAAACATAATAATGACTTTAAATGATAAACGCGTATTTCATAACATTTGTACGTCAAGAATATTGAACATGGCGGCAGTTTTCTTGTTTGTAGCTTCATTGGCAGAATCCCAGAAATAGAATTCAACAAAACTCAAAGCGGTTGCAGAGTGTCACCGCACTTGTACCAGAATTAACGATGACTCTATAAGTATTATTTTGAAATATTAATTAAATTTATTGTAATATTTATTGTAAATATTCAATGTAATTAATTGAATATAATGGAAATTATTTTGCTACTGGTAGGGTGGCCTCCGTTAATCGCACCCTAAAATCGTATTTTAAGCCATAAATTTCAATGCAACCCCAAAAAATGTTTACGCCTTCGGCGTATTTGCCTCCGGCGGCTGGGGCTTTGCCCCAGACCCCAGCTGCGCCACGTTCAACCAGCATCGCGGGCCTTTTTATCCCAGTCCGCCCCTGTCGTAGAGGGAAACGGGCCTTATTCAAGCATCACACAGACACCCCCACTAGACTCCCATTCAACACTAGTGGCTGCCTTGGGATCAATTTTTAAATGCATTTTACAACTAAACCATGCATCGTAGAGTGAAACGGGGCTTATTCTGGCATCACACAGGCACTCTCACAAGACTCCCAAACAACACTAGTAGCTACCTTCGGAACAATCCTTAATTGCATTTTACAGCCAAACCGTGCATCGTAGAGGGAAACAGGGCTTATTCTGGCATCACACAGGCACCCTCACTAGACTCCCATACAACATTACTGGCTACCTTGGGATCAATTTTTAATTGCATTTTACATCTAAACCGTGCATCGTTGAGTGAAACGGGGCTTATCTGGCATCACACAGGCACCGTCACTAGACTTCCATACAACACTAGTGGCTGCCTTGGGATCCGCTTTTAATTGCATTTTACAGCTAAACCGTGCATCGTAGAGAGAAACGGGGCTTATTCTGGCATAACACGGGCACCCTCACTAGACTCCCATACAACATTACTGGCTGCCTTGGAATCAATTTTTAATTGCATTTTACAGCTAAACCGTGCATCGTTGAGTGAAACGGGGCTTATCTGGCATCACATAGGCACCGTCACTAGACTTCCATACAACACTAGTGGCTGCCTTGGGATCCGCTTTTAATTGCATTTCACAGCTAAACCGTGCATCGTAGAGTGAAACGGGGCTTATTCTGGCATCACATATGCACCCTCACGAAACTCCTATACAACACTAGAGGCTGCCGTGGGATCAATTTATAATTGCATTTTACAGCTAAACCGTGCATCGTAGAGTGATACGGGGCTTATTCTAGCATCACACAGACACCCTCACTAGACTCCTATACAACACTAGTGACTGCCTTGGGATCCATTTTTGATTGCGTTTTACAGCTAAACCGTGCATCGTAGAGGGAAACGGGGCTTATTCTGGCATCACACAGGCACCTTCACTAGACTCCCATACAACACTAGTGGCTGCCTTTGGATCAATTTTTAATTGCATTTTACAGCTAAACCGTGCATGGTAGAGGGAAACGGGGCTTATTCTGGCATCACACATGCGCCCTCACGAAACTCCTATACAACACTAGAGGCTGCCGTGGGATCAATTTATAATTGCATTTTACAGCTAAACCGTGCATCGTAGAGTGATACGGACGGGGCTTATTCTAGCATCACACAGACACCCTCACTAGACTCCTATACAACACTAGTGACAGTGACTGCCTTGGGATCCATTTTTGATTGCGTTTTACAGCTAAACCGTGCATCGTAGAGTGATACGGGGCTTATTCTGGCATCACACAGGCACCCTCACCAGACTCTCATACAACACCAGTGGCTGCCTTGGGATCAATTTATAATTGCATTTTACAGCTTTTAATGTCCATCGTAGAGTTAAACGGGGCTTATTCTGGCATCACACGGGCACCCTCACTAAACTCCTATACAACACTACTGTCTGTCTTGGGATCCATTTTAATTGCATTTCACAGCTAAACCGTGCATCGTAGAGTGAAACGGGGCTTATTCTGGCATCACACAGACACCCTCACTAGACTCCTATACAACAGTAGTGGCTGCCTTGGGATCAATTTATAATTGCATTTTACAGCTAAACCGTGCATCGTAGAGGCAAACGGGGTTTATTCTGGCATAACACAGACACCCTCTCTAGACTCCCATACAATACATCACATCGTACAACGTATTATCTTCTTCAATAATTTTCGGCAGTGTTTATCTGTACTCTCTCTTGCTCTGCTCATTCCATTACACTGAAATAATTCCATTCCAAATAGCTCATTCCGATTAGCTGATATAAATATGTATTATAACAGAGAAGGGCGAACTGTTTAATGAATCCAACAATTAATTCCGAAAGAATTCGTTTTCTTTTGTGTCCAAAGGACCAAAAAATTCATTCTTACATGGTTAGAATATTCATCTCTCTCTCTCTCTCTCGCGAGCGAGCGAGCGAGCGAGCGAGCGAGAGAGAGAGATTGATTGATTGATTGATCGTCTTTATTAAGGCGTGGTTAAGGCCAGTTGGGCCTTCTCTGCCACCCAACCTTACACAATTTGATACAAAGTAAATGATTAAATTAATACAAGTCAAAACATACTAAACTATACCTACAATTTAAACGTTGATACATGCATGCATGCATTCATCCATCCCACTCACTCTTAGCTATTCAAATTCATAGTCAACCCTACGTGAGTCCCACACCATCCAATGTACAGCTCATGCCGCTACGTTTATATGAAACTTATGTAAAACTGTTATTTAGATAATATTTAAATACCTTGCACTTAAATTGGCTGAGACTCTGATTGTGTACATCCCTTATTTTATCTGGAAGCGCATTCCAAAGGCGTATAGCGTGTATGTTAAAAGAATTATCGAAGAGTGTGGTGCGGTGTGTGGGAAAAGCTAGTTGAGTGCTTGATCTTGATCTCGTGTTAAATTCGTGATGTGTGTGGAGATACTGAAAGTTAGGAATTAGGCGTGTAGGAGAATACGGTGAAGGAGACAGAGAGTGTGAAGATTTCGTCGGTCCTTTAAACGCAGCCAAGACAATTGCTTGAAGCTGGGAGTGATATGGTCGTATTTTTTTATGTTCAGTATAAATCTAACACAAGAGTTTTGAGCTCGTTGAAGTCGAAGTGATAAGTCCTCGGTCAAGTCATTGTAGACAACGTCGCAATAGTCGAAGTGTGGCATAATTAAGGTCTGTACGAGGAGCGATTTTAATTTAACAGGAAGGAAATGTTTGAGCCGGTTTAATGAATGCAAAGAAGAGTAGGTTTTTTGACAGATGTGTTTTACTTGATTAGTCCATGAGAGATCGCTAGTTAAGTTTAATCCTAGGTTTTTTACTTCGTTTTTGATTGGTATATTCTGGCCATTTACAACTACCGAAACCAACTTTGAAGAACAAATTTTATTGAGCAATTTATGGTAGCCGACAACAATGCAATTAGACTTGAGTGGGTTTATAAGTAATCCGTTTTTAATCCCCCATGCATGTAATGTTTCAAGGTCTCTGTTTAGTAATTCAATTTCGTTATTTATTGTTTGGGGTGAAGCGTGTAGGTATAACTGAAGATCGTCAGCGTAAAGATGATAATTACAATAGGTTAAGGATGAAGAAATATCATTAATGTAAATAGCAAACAATAATGGACCTAAAACACTTCCTTGTGGTACGCCAGATATCAATGTCTGCCAGTCTGACTGACTATGATTGGATACAACTTTTTGTTGTCTGTTTCTAAGATAAGAATCAAACCACTTCGTTACAGAGGAGGAGAAATTCATTATTTTAAGTTTTTCTAAGAGTATGTCAATGTCCACAGAGTCAAATGCTTTACTAAAGTCGAGTAACGTTAAAATTGTCAGTTGTCGATTATCCATGTGCGTCTTAATGTCATCCGTTATTTTTATTAGGGCTGTACAAGTGCTATGATGAGGGCAAAATCCCGATTGATATTTATCTAATAGGTTGTTTTTTTGCATGAATGTGGAAACTTGAGTATGAACAATAAATTCAAGAACTTTAGACAAAGCTGGCAATATACTTATCGGTCTGTAGTCTGTAGTGTTTTCAGGCTTGGTGTTTTTGGGTAAGGGTCGGACTATTGCATGTTTCCACAAGGTGGGATACGAACCGCTGTTAAGAGAGAAGTTTATTAGGTGGGTAATAGGTTCGAGCAATATAGAACACGTTTTGACCAGGTGTTTAATAAGTTCAATAGATATGTTGTCGATTCCTTGCGCATTCGATTTGATACGATTTATGGCATTTTTAACAGTATTCGGTGTCACGTGAGAAAAATAAAAGCTATCGTATGTGAGAGAGAGAGAGCGAGAGAGAGAGAGAGAGAGAGAGAGAGAGAGAGAGAGAGAGAGAGAGAGAGAGAGAGAGAGAGAGAGAGAGAGAGTGAATAATTTCATACGTGGACATGCACACAGTAAAAGAAAAACGTCCTATAGTACACATCAATCAGCGATGGATCATTTTATTAAAACTTCTTTGAACAATACAAACTATAATTCGGTGGCAGAGTAATGAAACACTAACAGATTGAATTGATGACACATCATAAGTTACAAAAGAATAACACATAATACATACATTCTTAGGTTTAATTCTAAAGATATTGTTGACTACTAGTTAAGCCCTTAAGTACTTCTTCAGGCAAGTAATTCCCTTCCTCCATACAGTAGCGTCCAAGGGACCGCCGGAACCGCGGTCGGGGGGGGGGGGGGGGGGCTGGGGGGGGGGGCATCGCTCTACTGGGCCCAAAAATTATTTCTTAGTCATGTGTATATTGGCCTTCTATCATACATTTTCGAATTAAATTGTTGTGCATCAACTAAAATGCGATTCAGTGGTATGTCCGAAGTAGTCAACAAATTCTCCATTCTCCACCCCTCTGTTCTTGCCATAGCAGAGGAAAAGACTATCATTAGGTCCGCCCTCCAAGAAAAATATTCAGAAGATTTAACTTTGAACTTCCCATTGCACGCTTCTGAGTTTTCGAAACACAATGACTCTAGAAATTCGCAAATCTAATTCCAAACAAAGTATCGATTTGTACGAGAACTTGAGTATATTCATTTAATTTGATTCCTTCCAATAAATCTCAATTACATCTGTTTTAATAATATATAAACAAACCTGCGTGACATACCACAGATTTTGAGATAATTACGGAAGTTTGACGGGCTGACATTATAAATTACGTAATGTCGAAAATTACGTAATGTCACACATAGTATCGATTTGTAAGAGAACATGAGTATATTCATTTAATGTGATGCCTTCCCTAACATCGTTTGATAAGTACCTAGGCCTACGACTCTAATTACATCTGTTTTAAGTATATATAAACAAAACTGCGTGACATACTACAGATATTCAGATAATTACGGAAGTTTGACGGGCTGACCTTATAAATTACGAAATGCCGAAAATTACGTAATGTCACACATAGTAGCGATTTGTAAGAGGACCAGAGTATATTCATTTAATTTCATTCCTTCTAATTAATCCCAATTACATCTGTTTTAACGAACATATATTTTATTAGAAATCGTTTGTTGGTTGGTGACCCTCAGTGCTTGGTGAGGGGGGTGGGTGGGGGTAGTAAACACATTACTTACTACCTTGTGAGCATTTTGATCATGCCATGTACGAGTTCTAGACCATCCACCTTTATGGAAAAATAGTGTTACTTTCATAATAATATTAGTATAATAAAACGTATTTTATGTTAAAGACATTTTGTTCATGGATTCATTAAAAACAAATGGCAATTCGTCAAAATAGTTCAAAGATCGATGGTATTCACATACAATATAATTAATAACGTCAGAAAACGCATACAAATAATACGAATAACTTGATATTTCATTGTTTGTCTATAATGTAGTTGTTTGTCAACATTTTGTTATATTCGTATTTGAATGTGATACACATGTTCGAAAGTTTAAGTGGCATTATTGGCGCTACTGGCCTACTCTTACGAAAATTCAAGCTATAGTTTTGTTAGTTTTGCAAGGTTGGTACTATTCAACACGGCAAGCTATGTTTCTCTCTCTGCATCATGACGTAGTGCATTGTCTCACTCTGTTTACCAGTACTCTTCCCTCTCTGTCTGTCTGACAAGATACTTGATGAACTTTGCGGGGTCATCAGAGACATAAAAGGACGTGTAAAAGTATTAAGAATAACCTTGATCAAAGAATTAATTCAAGTTTTAAATAATTTTAAGTTGCATTTTATCACAAAATAAGTTTAAATTTAAATTTTAAGTATATTTTTTGAAGCAAAATGATTTTTACAGGTGTAAAATATAACAATTTTTGTCATCGAGAAAGGCTACATTAGTATTGTTACCTCAAAATCTCTGTCTGGTAACAGCAGGCGCGTGGACGTGTAAAAGTAAAAACATCATATCCAATTATTGAAATTGGGTCTGTTTGTGCATTAAAAGTGGCTAGATAATGTTGTTTTTAAAAGTGAACATTTATAAATATGTGAATAGTAATATGTAAATAATATAATTATTCTTTATATGTGAACATGTCACAAGAAATGGAATTATCAAATCAAGAACTGCAAGTTCTGTCTGAGCTTGACAGGTGAATAACAACCTAGGCCTAGGCCTAGGCCTAACCTTCTAATAGTGGAATTTCCAAATCTTAGTATGATAACTTAGCTAATATCTGCTACATTAGGCCCACTGAATTTACTATGCAAATATAAACTTATGTAGTAGAAATATCTGGTGTAGGTAGGCGTAGGCCTAGGCTAGGCCTACCAGGCTTGTGCTTGGGTATGGAAATTAGTATCATGACACAGATGTTGGGCTTAGGCCTAGGCTTAAGTGTTAGCTAGTCAGTTTCCCTGTGGTTAACATGATTATGTCCAAGTTGGTAGATTCTTTGTGGGTAGGTTTACGAGAGAAGAGTAGGCTAACTGTTCCTCATTGTAAACTCTGGGAACTAGGCCTAGGCCCTAGGGTCTATGCCTAGTTCAGCCAAGATATGCTACATACCTATGCCTATGCCTTACGGGAGTGGAAACCAGAACGGTAGACATCGAGGTAGTAGGTCTTTTATACAGCAGCCGGAGTTTAAATGTAACAGCAAGCTGTAGGCCTCAACAGTAAGATACCTGTGCATGCCTTTAAAGTTAAATTAGCAGCGAATATATCCGACAACCAACGGGAAGGTTCCGAAGTCAAGAAAAGATAGCCTGATTCCCGGTCTTGTTCCCGAAACCCGGTAACGAGAAGACCATTGTGCAAGACAACATACGTTGACATAATGTATAACTTAACATTCTGGGCTTCCAGTTTCCGTTCTCGTTATCATTCCCGGGTAATTGTGCAGACTGTTTCACTCTTGGCGTAGCCTTGGCATAGACACAATAGGCCTAGGTCTAACCACGTTCATATGAAGGATTGAGTAGGCCTACAGTGTTGAGTATGATTTTGAGACTAGGTACACCATGGATAAGCTACCGTTCTGACTGGGTCAGGTCTGCCTTAAAAGCTAAACTGTACGGAAAGATAAAACTCAAACCTAAGATGTAAACGTTGGAGAAGGGGAATTAACTCTAAAACCTTATACTAATTCCTTTAGAACTGTAAATTAATGGACATGACTTTTAATTTAGTCTACTTGTTTTCTTAAAGGATGTGTTCATGCACGATAGAAATCAATTTCTTATCTGTTTGGGTTCACATGTAAAGGGTGAAATCCGTGATAGTTTTCAATCTGGTTCTAGATTTATCTCTACATGTAAATAGCTTACTAATGAAACAAACTGTGGTAGCCTACAATAAATTTAGACAATTTCTCCACTGTCTGTAAGAAGTTGTGGGTTAGAATTCAGTGTTGAATATAATAACGTAGGCCTACTACTTCTACTTACAGCATCCAACTATGTACAGGGGAGAAGGGAGGCACATTTGAATGCTTTTTACATTTGTTTAGTTTAAGGGTTATATATTTGAAAGGAGTTTTCAATCTACACTAACCTGATACACAGTGAAGTGACTGGCCAGAATGCACAGATCGCAGCTATTGGTCACACAAGGCCTAGCTTCCGTTCCGTTGTGCTTGGGTGTGGGTAGTTTTTTTCTCCTGTTCACTCATATTTCTAGTTTTAATGTAAAAAAATGAAAAGGTAATAGGTCTTGTAACAGGCCATGTTGAATTTACTTCCAAACCGTATTAATTAAACCATTTCTAACATCGTTTGATAAGTACCTAGGCCTACGGTAAAAATATCAAAACTGATTCCTTTCAAACAGTTTTGATGTACTGGTACCGATAACTGCATCTGAGTCTTGAGGCATGATATAGGGCTACGGAGTAAATTTTCTGTAAACCTTATTTGTGAACAGTAGGCCTATACGTGAACAGAACTGCTATGCAGTAGATTACAAGAAGGGTTAGTGCCTATAGGACTAGGCATAGCCTAGTTGCATTTTTTTACAATGTAGAGTAGGCCTATCAAATAACAAAGATAGGCTAAAGGGGAATTTAACTTATTTATTCAAATCAAACTTTGTACATAATTAGGCCTATGTGGGCCACGTAGTTTTTAGATTCTGACACATTCTGGAAAATAAATTTGTTATTTAATAAAGTTACCTTGAAAAATATGTAATGTTATGGCATGTAGCAAAGCATCTTCTACTGTATATATGGTATATATGGGTCATTCTCAAATTCGTGGATAATTTGAAGAGTGAAATTAAAAAATAAAAACAAATTTTGTTTTAATTGCCAATTTTTGTATTGTTCTTTAACTGGCCAATAAAACAATATCTATATTGGCCAAGATCAACGTTTTTATTTTGATTGAACTTAATAAGATCTTACGCTCCATGGAGGTGACATACATTTGGAGGTGATAATGTTGACAATAATTGGTATCCAGACTTTAACTTTAGAACTTATTATCTGGCTTCTATTGTCTACAAATGTAATGTTAATATGTATATAAAAAAATAATGTATACAATTGCAGGGTTAAAGCCAAGGCTTTAATGATAAACAGTAAAGGAGGTGACAAATTAAGGTTACATGAAGCAAAAATTGTTGAATTTATGCATAATACAATAACAAATTACCTTTGTGTTGGTATTTCATGCATGCTTTAAACATAAAATCGTAAATGATCAATACATTTCTTGTAATAACACACGTAAGGCTCGATTGCAATTATCCATGGAGGTGACATTGGTCATAAGCTAATTAGGCTAACTGTTAAAGGCGTATTTGCCCGTACATCCAAAAAATATTATTGATAAAGTTCAATTAGTTATGAATTAACCGAGTAACAAATGAAAAATTTTTCCAAATATGAGCCAGAAAAAATGACGAAGTTGGTATTTTTCAAGCTAGGTGCGTTAGCAAGAATTCTCGCAACCTGTCAGACCTTGCACAATTGTCAGACAAAATATATAAGATAATGTAGAAATAAGTGATTGTTCCTTTGTTCCTTTTTAGAATTAGAACATAAGATTATATCTTATGAAATGACCTGTACAATATCATCTAGAATGAATACAACTGTACGTGACGAAATAAATAAATATATGTGGTCCAGTCTTTTTTAGGTTAGGTGCAAATCAAGCTTGGGCATAAAAACATCACCTCCATGCTACTACATGGGCTAACAACAACCATGGAGGTGATGAACAGTTACTAGCTAGTTTGAACATGAGTATTAAGTGAATGTGTCGCAATCACTTATTTCTACATTATCTTATATATTTTGTCTGACAATTGTGCAAGGTCTGACAGGTTGCGAGAATTCTTGCTAACGCACCTAGCTTGAAAAATACCAACTTCGTCATTTTTTCTGGCTCATATTTGGAAAAATTTCCATTTGTTACTCGGTTAATTCATAACTAATTGAACTTTATCAATAATATTTTTTGGATGTACGGGCAAATACGCCTTTAACAGTTAGCCTAATTAGCTTATGACCAATGTCACCTCCATGGATAATTGCAATCGAGCCTTACGTGTGTTATTACAAGAAATGTATTGATCATTTACGATTTTATGTTTAAAGCATGCATGAAATACCAACACAAAGGTAATTTGTTATTGTATTATGCATAAATTCAACAATTTTTGCTTCATGTAACCTTAATTTGTCACCTCCTTTACTGTTTATCATTAAAGCCTTGGCTTTAACCCTGCAATTGTATACATTATTTTTTTATATACATATTAACATTACATTTGTAGACAATAGAAGCCAGATAATAAGTTCTAAAGTTAAAGTCTGGATACCAATTATTGTCAACATTATCACCTCCAAATGTATGTCACCTCCATGGAGCGTAAGATCTTATTAAGTTCAATCAAAATAAAAACGTTGATCTTGGCCAATATAGATATTGTTTTATTGGCCAGTTAAAGAACAATACAAAAATTGGCAATTAAAACAAAATTTGTTTTTATTTTTTAATTTCACTCTTCAAATTATCCACGAATTTGAGAATGACCCATATATACCATATATACAGTAGAAGATGCTTTGCTACATGCCATAACATTACATATTTTTCAAGGTAACTTTATTTTAACAAATTTATTTTTACACTATACTTCTTTCAAAGGAAGAGGCCATACACAATTAATTAACTTTAAAAAAATAGCTATTTCTGAATTACATGGAGGTGATGGTATAAAAACATACCTCACATCCAACAACTTCTCAAGAACACAAAGTAAATGACACAGATGCACAACACTTAAAACAAAAGCATGGTTGCCACTAGTCAGCTGTGCAGACTTCCTTCTTCTTTCATTTGGTTGGTCTTGGAGGTATTGGACCTACCATATTGACCAGTTTGAATAAGTCTTCAAGACTTGTAACTTGACTGTTGTGACAATAGGTAGGAGTATATAGTAAGGAGAGACAACAACGTTAAAACAAATAACACTGGGAGTAGATTACATAGAATAAACATATATAGAGAAAACATATAGGAGGTGAATAATACATTTAGGCCCTATAGTAAGGCCTATAGACATACAAATTGTTGCCCCTCAAGGACAGTAGTAAAATAGGACCAGCAAGATACTCTTAAAAGGATAGCTAGATGGTGCTACATCTTCTTGCCAGATTCTCGCCAGGCATTGCTAAGTTACAGGGAATGTGCATTGGAATTTACATATTATGTACAGTATTTAAGTAAACCCCGTCACTCCCACACAGAAAGATGGTGAGAAAAAGGTTAACTACACAATGGATTTTGATCTGTGAGGGAGTTGATAAAGAAAGAGAAATGTCATATGTATAGTTCTGATTTATAAAGGAAAGTTGACATGGTGGAGTGTATAAGAGTATGTGGGTGGCAAATAATGGACAAAATGTGGTAGGGTTGGGGGAGTTTGAATTTCTTCAATGATTTTTCAAGTTCAGGTCTGTGGGTAGAAAGCAAGTGACAAATGGCTAATTGTTGTCCTATGGAGCAATGGCCGGCCCGCATTCTGAATAGAGTAGTAACCGTTAACCTGTTACTATGAATACCTTTGAACCATGGTTGGAGGGGAATTTTTGTATGTTTGATAAGATCAACATCAGTGGCGTAACGCAAATTGCCCGGGCTCCCCCGCAAGAATCATTTCGGGCCCCCCTATATGGGGTTAATTATGAGCCAAATCGATTACATAACGAAATTAACTTTGAAAGCTCTAATACCCCCACACAGTCATCTTAAAATTAGTAATATCACAAGAAGCGGTCTCGGTGACGAGAATTCCTGTTATTTCCAAGCCAATGTTTCAGTTATGGCGTCCGTGTTCAACTGGTTGGCCTGCTCACAGTTCACACTCTATACTGAGTTGGCCTATAATACTGAGAAAGCGTTAAAACTGTCTTGAGGAATGCTGCAGTGCTCCTCCTCAAATAGGCTATTTTTTTTTTTTATTATTTTAAAATCTGAAAATGATTTTTCGGTAAATAAATAAATAAAAAATAAATAAATAAATTCACATTTAGAGGTAACGAAACTGATTTGCAGTGGGGGACTTTGGCCAGAATAGTAAGAAATAGCATAAAGGCTAGTGGCGTATCGAGGAATTCAAAGTGGAGGAGTGGAGGGTGGAACATGCTAAGCATGTAGGAGGTCTGGGGCAAGTCTCAGCCAGCAGAGGTCAATTCGCCGAAGGCTAATTTTTTTCTTCATATATGACGTTTTATAGGCCTGTTAACACGTTTCAGAATCGGTTAATGATACAAGATATAATATAATACAGGGTTCCCACTGACCTGGAAAACCTGGAAAACCTGGAAAAGTCATGGAATTGAAAACATGGCTCAAAATGTCAGGGAATAGTCAGGGAATTGAGGAAAAAATTCAAAAACCTGGAAAAGTCAGGGAAATAGGGAATTTATTTAAATCTAGGCTTATTCGGTTTACTCAAAAATATATATTTTCACCAAATCTATGAAAACGTTTTCCCGACTCCAAAGTCAGAAAAATTAAAAAAAATTAATCATGAAGCACTGTAAAATAACTTCCGGTTAACTTAGAATTTTAGAGCGTATCGGGGGGGGGTTGCTGCGTTTTTTGGGGTGTATCACACCTGGAATTAAGCAAAACTAGACCTGGAAAACCTGGAAAAGTCAGGGAAATTGATTCTAAATAATAAGTGGGAACCCTGTAATAGTTTTCCCCCGTCTGGGCCCGTGGTAGTATTTGGCCTAGGGAATAAGAAATTCAATATATTCAGGTTTCAATTCAATAGTTTATAGGTCCTTATAATATAGGCAGTGCCGACCGTATAAGACGAGAGAAAAGAAGAACCCCCTGACCGAGGGGTCAGGGGGTTCTGACCCCCGTGTGCGGTGACATTCCAAGATCTCTTCACTGGTGGACATCGCACGGGACCTGGGGCAATGCCCTAGCTCTTAGAGCGAATTTTCGTAGTATTTAGTTTTACGGCGAATTTTATGAGGTTTTCATGCAGTAACAGGCGTTATCGAAAATAATTTATAGCTGAAGACAATAATTTACGTTTTACAATAATTGCACCCATAAGCCAATTTAAATAAATTCCTTCAAATTTGTCCCATTCCTCCAACTTTCTCCCCCACATGGCCTTGGAGAAGAATAGGTCCAAATTGACCAAATTTGAAATTTTATGACGAAAAAACAAGATCTGTACGTCAGGCGAGCCGGGCCCCCTTACACAGCGGGCCCCCCCGCTTCGCGGGGGCGGCGGGGGTCTCCTTTACGCCACTGATCAACATATTGGGATTGGTGCACTAGCATTGTTCCCACTTAAGCTGTGCAGACAAATAATGGCACAGAGTCACCTGTGGGATTTTGTAGAACCAAACTAACTTGTCCATGGAGGTGACTGATAAAAGTGATATACGGGTTCTACACGCTTTACTTAAATGGCTTCTTTAAATGGGTGTCTTGGTTAAATGGCCGTTTCAATGACAATTATTGACGACTGCACGGAACATTTAATTATAAACATCACTTAAAGATATCTTTAAGTATAGCATGTATTTGGGGCAATACAGTACCAAAATGTGTCATAAATGCTAACAAAATCTGTAAAAAAAAATTAAATTATAGCTGTTAATTATGTATTTCATGAGTTAGTGCAACTTCTAAAGTTATATTATAGCTTAGGCCCTATATAATAAGTTCAAGGCAAAGAAATTGGGGTGACAACATGATAATCTGTTTTGGTAACATGACATCAGGTGATATTTCAGTCTTCAATGTAAATTTTAAACTAGAAAAAATAAAAAAAAAAAAACAATCTTTTCTGTTGCACTAGGTAAACTATACAATTAGACTAGAAAACAAATTATATATTATTCATATAGAAATAGAATGTATGTATTTCATTCGATTATAACAAGAATTGTCCACGAATTTGAGAATGACCCATATACCGGTAGCCTAGTTATTCATAAACAAAAATAGAATTTAGTGTAAAACCAACAACAGTATTTATATTTAATTTGAATAATAGGCCTACTAATCATCTCTTTATTTCTGTTTCAGCCGTCAGTATGGATTCCTCAAATTAAATGCTCCTGAGCAAGCTAAGAAAAAAGAGATAGTTGTAAAGGCAGTAAAGTACATTGAACGAATGCTTATTCAAGCTCAAAAGCAGAAAGAGTCCTCCAAAGCTTGGGATAGAGATGACCTGGTACGAGATAATGTGTCATCAGGAAAAGAGATCAACATCGACCCCAAAACATATTGCAAACTTGGCCATTTCCATCTACTCCTTGAAGATTATGCAAAAGGTAAGGGTAAATGTGACACCTTACCAAAATGTGAATAGGTGGGTAACTAAGTAGGTAGGCTTACAGGTGGGCTATTCCTGAAATGTGCATGGTCTGAGGTGGCTCATTTATCAGGTAAATGCTAGAAGAGTGCCACCACCATTCTATGTCCCCATTGTATCATGTATACGGTCACAGCTGATTTTAAGTATCAAAACACAATATAATTTCGGCATTTAGGACTGTATTCAAGGGCTGTATTTTACCCACATTGCAAACTGCATGTGATGAATGAAGTCTGTAGTCACTGTGGAGCTACTTGGTATGGTATAACTTTATACATGTAAATTATATGAACTAACAACATTTTTCAGTTGGAATATGGGACTATAAAAATTAAAAACTATGTATATGAAACCGGATTATTATAAAAAATCCTGCAGGAGGCCTGCCTGTAATACCAATATCCCTTAAGTTCTGATTGTTCAGATTTGTAGGCTACATTAGTTTAGTACTAGACTACAATGAATTCTAATGCACAATATAAATGACATATTATGAAGAATGATTGATAACTGCCAAGATGAAAAAACTCCATAGCCTAGGTATTATATCTGTGCCCAAGCCAAGTGGAGTCTTCAACCTCTTGAATGTTGATAACAATCCATCCAAAAGCTGTGTTTGGGATGATGGATGGTGGGGGGGGGGGGGGGGGGGGGGCATGAGTTTTTATTGTAGTCTTTTTTTACTTCACTAATTGTATTTGTATGTAAAGAAAATCCTCAACCCAAATTTGAGTCTCGGTACAATTTTGGTTTAGACATTGCCATCGGTAGAAAGTGACATTTATTATAAATTTTCATACATTGCCTCATCTCAGGGGAGAGTAAAAATATTGGCTGTGTGGAGTGCTAATGAAGAATGTATTGATTAATTTAAACAATTCTACCAGGCCAGGAGATTTGGGTGTCATTTTTACTTTTCTTAGATTAAACAGTCAAGAAGATTTTCATTTTTGTGGTGGGGTTAGTGTGATGTTGATACACGGTATTTACCCGAATAGAAGATGACTTCGAATATAAAATGACCCCCTATTTTCAAGAATTTAAAAATTGGAAAAAATCATATTCATATTCATAATCTTAATACGCAAATTTAAGACGACCCCCGATATTTGAACTATACAAAATGGAAATAATTATATGTAGTCTTAGATTTACAGGTAAATACGGTACCTATCAAATTAGGAAATTGTAAAATAAAACATCTGTCTCTAAATTACAGTTAATTCAACAATTATTGTGTAGTGAAAGAAGGGTACATTTATCTTAATCACATATTCTTTCATTCAATCACTGAAAGCAAACATTTTCTACACAGTATTGCATTGAAAAGATGAAGTCGGTCTGAGATTTCATATTGAAGTGTAAGATTCTGATGTGAGCATTACAATAGACGTGTATGACAAGAGTGGATTCGTGGAACGAGCTCAATTTGGTAGTACCTATAGGCCTACGGACATATGGCTAAGTTTCATTGGAATTTATCCAGTTCTCTCTTCCTTCACTAATGTTTTTGTTTGTTATTTCAGCTATGTCTGCCTACCAGAAGTTCTTCAGTCTAAAATCCGACTACTGGCGTGACGCTAACTTCTTGTATGGTCAGGGTCTGGTGTACTTCCACTTCAATGCGTTCCAGTGGTGAGTTGCTTTATGAGCTGCATTTTGTATAGGCCCTAGACGCGTGCAAGAGTAACCTTGGCGTGGGGTAACATCACTAGTACTAGCAAATAAATGAACACTCACCTTGTCTTCAGACAAATTCAATTACTTTTAAACACATTCAAACCTTCATTTTAGTTTAGTTTAGAACACTTTCTTTAGTTGCATAATGAGTGCTCAGTTGTTGAGATAAGTGCAGCAAATTGATAGTGAGGGTGGAATGGGAAATCACAGGTTAATTCACGGGTGGCAACTGGCAGCTTAGCAAGGTTCAATTGGTACAAATTATTGCAGTCAGCCCTAATTTCAATAATAACGTAGCCTAGTTGTATATTTTACGATTAGTCAAGGAAAAAAGTAGACCTAGGCCTATTTACCACTTTAACATTTAAATAATAAATAATTGTAGGCCCTCCTATAAAATGTGTTCAATTTTTGTTTGGTTGGTTTTGTTGTCAAACCGTTTTTGTAGCTTCTTATTTGACATGAGTATATTATGTATTTTAAACACTTGGAATTATTGTTAATATTTTCAAAATAAATTCAACTTAAGAAAAGTATACTTTTCACAAGCATAATTATACAAGATGTATACTTAATTGTTTTACTGTATTTTATCGATGGTTGTAGTGTGCGGTGGTGATTATGAGATTTTACAGCAAATCGGACTCGCACATTTACCCCAGTACCCTTACTCTACTTATCCAGAAAAGTAGCGGACACCATAAGATCGAGGGATGGGAAAAAGCGTTTAAAATCCTATCTTCCCTGCTCATGTCGATGCAAAATATACCTGGAACGTATTTTCTTAAGTTCCTATTGCTTTCACCGTGTTCCCGTATTCATCGCTATCTTTTTTAGATAGTCTCCAGAAAAAAACATATTGTCATTTTGCTGGACTGCAAAGTTACACATGCTCGCTAATGGCGATAGGCATGTGAGGGAACACTAAACAGGGTTAAATACATGGGGAGATGGTAGACAGTCTCGTTAAGTTAGAAATCTTGGGCGAACTGTTCAGTTATCGAACATATCGATAAAGGAAAGAAAAGGTTTGTCCTTGGGAAGTATCAGTTAGACCCACGGTAACAGTACTACTGCAATTGGGGCATTTTCATTCTTCTGGGGTCTTCAGGTCGATAGAGAGTACTAGAAATACACTAAGCTACGTGCATACACAAAACTGATTACTACTAATAACTGATGTAAATCTCTTTTATGTCTCAGGACTGTCAATAGAACAAAATATGTAGTAATGTCGTAACTCTGAGCTGTGCATGAGCTTAACTTCCAGGTTTTCCAACATTTTACCTACATAATGTTTTGTTTAAATAATTGTTTGTTTTTGCTTTTGGCATGTGTTTTCTTTGTTTGGTTTATGTGCTGCATATTGTGTTAAATAAATTTAGGTTCACTTCGAATACTTTTTCGAAAAACAGATCTTGACATCAATAAGTTTAAAGCAACCATCAGTGATCAGCAATAATTAATTTATGTAGCCTACCTAATTATTCTACATAGTACAAAACTCTCCGCCTCCTGGCAATATGGCCACTTGATTGAAAAACGTGGTTTCTTTCAAGTTACAGTTTCACACCAATTGTGTTCTGCGAATTCAGTTTAATCAAGAATATTTCAAATTTGGAACATGGCAATTGAGTGATTGAATTGTTTGAATTTTACTACATTTGCCGTCATGTTGTAAAATTTAATTAGCGAAAGACGAGGCATGAGTGTTGTCGATGGTAGGTCTACACAACACAATATTTTTCAAACAGTATTCGTTGCCCATACGGTACCTTCTCTATACGATATAGACAGAAGTTATTTGTGACGGGTATTTACTAGTAGTCATTGAAATTGAGGGTTGTTTTACTAAAACTTAATTCCTACAAAGGGGACTTTCTCAGGCTCAGAGATAATGTGGCGGCTTTAGTTTGTTTTATTTCACACGCTAAGAGATGGTGTGACGGCAACAGTTTTTTTTTTGTAAATGTACTTGACTTGCATTTTATGAATTTTATGAATATTGCAATCAGCCCATCTAGATCTAGACACAACAGCATGCACACCTGGTTTCGTATTCCGGCAAGTGCCGTTGTTGATGTCTATATGTGGATTAAAATAGAATTCATGGGAATTAAACTAGATGTGTAGCAAGTAGGAGTGAGGGGTTTTCAACCTAACTTTGGTTGAATGTTATGAATATTGCAATCAGGCCAGCTAGACACAACAGCGTGCACCTCTGGTATCGTATTCCTGCCAACGCCCTCGTTGCAGTCTATATGAGTTAAAATAGATTTCTTGGAAATCAAACTAGATATATGTGGATATTAGGTAGCAAAGCAAGTATGGGTAAGGAGTTTATTTCAACGAACTGTGGAGAGATTGAGGAAGTGATGGAGAGAATATGATTGCCTAGAGAAATGGAATGTAGAATAGCAAGGTGAAGACAGGAGCATGGCAACGGGACAGAAAGAGGTGGCAAGACAGTGGAGTTTCTTCGACTTCTTTCAGGAGGAAAACTGAAGCCAGGAAAAAGTACCAACATTCAATCGGATGAAAATATAGCTAGGTTGAAAGATCTTTATACTAGGACCAACATAGAGCTAGACTTGGCAACAGGTTAACTATGAACACGGATAACTATTTTTACTTAAAAAACAGGTGTTATATGCAGATAATGACATGTTATAGAAAACATACAAACCAATATTGCCGTAGGCTCCACCTAGTTGTAAACGTTACATTAACTAAATTAACTGTTTTTGATTCATATCTTGAGAACACTTCAATATATTGAAAAAGTGATCCATATTGGTGGTTTGGTTTTATCAGCTAAACAATGGATTTAAAATCTTTTTTAAAGATTATAATTGTTATGATCGTTATTTCTGTAGTAAATGCATTATAAATTATTGAGTTATCTGGTTAAACAAATAACAATGCATTGTTTAGTTCCAGTACAAAACCAAATCGTCGATATGAATCACCTTTCCAATATCTTGAAGCGTTCTCAAGATATTAATAAAATAAAAACAAAACTATAATTTTTAGTGGTTTAGTACTGCGAGCTACCCACAGCCCAACTCGTATATTTCGCGCTTAGACTGATGCATTTGCCTATGTCGATAAGTGACATGTTTGTTGGTCGTATTCCGGGCGCTCTCGAGAGCTTGACATGTTTATTGGTCGTGTTTCGGGCGCTCTCGAGAGCTTGACATGTTTGTTGGTCGTGTTCCGGGCGCTCTCGAGAGCTTGACATGTTTGTTGGTCGTGTTCCGGGCGCTCTCAAGAGCTTGACATGTTTGTTGGTCGTGTTCCGGGCGCTCTCGAGAGCTTGACATGTTTGTTGGTCGTGTTCCGGGCGCTCTCAAGAGCTTGACATGTTTGTTGGTCGTGTTCCGGGCGCTCTCAAGAGCTTGACATGTTTGTTGGTCGTGTTCCGGGCGCTCTCAAGAGCTTGACATGTTTGTTGGTCGTGTTCCGGGCGCTCTCAAGAGCTTGACATGTTTGTTGGTCGTGTTCCGGGCGCTCTCAAGAGCTTGACATGTTTGTTGGTCGTGTTCCGGGCGCTCTCAAGAGCTTGACATGTTTGTTGGTCGTGTTTCGGGCGCTCTCAAGAGCTTGACATGTTTGTTGGTCGTGTTTCGGGCGCTCTCAAGAGCTTGACATGTTTGTTGGTCGTGTTCCGGGCGCTCTCGAGAGCTTGACATGTTTGTTGGTCGTGTTCCGGGCGCTCTCAAGAGCTTGACATGTTTGTTGGTCGTGTTCCGGGCGCTCTCAAGAGCTTGACATGTTTGTTGGTCGTGTTTCGAGCGCTCTCAAGAGCTTAACATGTTTGTTCGTCATGTTCCGGGCGCTCTCAAGAGCTTGACATGTTTGTTGGTCGTGTTCCGGGCGCTCTCAAGAGCTTGACATGTTTATTGGTCGTGTTTCGGGCGCTCTCAAGATCTTGACATGTTTATTGGTCGTGTTTCGGGCGCTCTCAAGAGCTTGACATGTTTATTGGTCGTGTTCCGGGCGCTCTCAAGAGCTTGACATGTTTATTGGTCGTGTTTCGGGCGCTCTCAAGAGCTTGACATGTTTATTGGTCGTGTTTCGGGCGCTCTCAAGAGCTTGACATGTTTATTGGTCGTGTTCCGGGCGTTGTAGAGAGCTTGACATGTTTGTTGGTCGTGTTCCGGGCGTTCTCAAGAGCTTGACATGTTTATTGGTCGTGTTTCGGGCGCTCTCAAGAGCTTGACATGTTTATTGGTCGTGTTCCGGGCGTTGAAGAGAGCTTGACATGTTTGTTGGTCGTGTTCCGGGCGCTCTCAAGAGCTTGACATGTTTATTGGTCGTGTTTCGGGCGCTCTCAAGAGCTTGACATGTTTATTGGTCGTGTTCCGGGCGTTGTAGAGAGCTTGACATGTTTGTTGGTCGTGTTCCGGGCGTTGTAGAGAGCTTGACATGTTTGTTGGTCGTGTTTCGGGCGCTCTCAAGAGCTTGACATGTTTATTGGTCGTGTTCCGGGCGTTGTAGAGAGCTTGACATGTTTGTTAGTCGTGTTTCGGGCGCTCTCAAGAGCTTGACATGTTTATTGGTCGTGTTCTGGGCGTTGTAGAGAGCTTGACATGTTTGTTAGTCGTGTTTCGGGCGCTCTCAAGAGCTTGACATGTTTATTGGTCATGTTTCGGGCGCTCTCAAGAGCTTGACATGTTTATTGGTCGTGTTCCGGGCGTTGTAGAGAGCTTGACATGTTTGTTGGTCGTGTTCCGGGCGTTGTAGAGAGCTTGACATGTTTGTTGGTCGTGTTCCGGGCGTTCTCAAGAGCTTGACATGTTTATTGGTCGTGTTTCGGGCGCTCTCAAGAGCTTGACATGTTTGTTGGTCGTGTTCCAGACGCTCTCAAGAGCTTGACATGTTTATTGGTCGTGTTCGGGGCGCTCTCGAGAGCTTGACATGTTTATTGGTCGTGTTTCGGGCGCTCTCAAGAGCTTGACATGTTTGTTGGTCGTGTTCCAGACGCTCTCAAGAGCTTGACATGTTTATTGGTCGTGTTCGGGGCGCTCTCGAGAGCTTGACATGTTTATTGGTCGTGTTCCGGGCGTTGTAGAGAGCTTGCCTGTATTTTTGGGGGGATTTGTTTGAAAAACCAAATGGATTAGACTCCACCAACGACAAGTGTATGTCCTGTAGTGTAGTGCTTTGAATGGTCTATTTGAAAAACCAAATGGATTAGACTCCACCAACGACAAGTGTATGTCCTGTAGTGTAGTGCTTTGAATGGTCTATTTGAAAAACCAAATGGATTAGACTCCACCAACGACAAGTGTATGTCCTGTAGTGTAGTGCTTTGAATGGTCTATCATCGTGCACTATAATTCGCAGGGCCCAATAAATGTTAATTCCAAGTAAACCCCTAAAACGAATTTCAGTAGGCCCTAATAGCATGACTAAATCACTTGGTGCCTACGTATTGTATTTGCCTCGCGCCTCTCGCCTAACGTTTGAAAGACAAAGGTCTGGTAGGGGCAAGGCTAGGTAGCAATTTTATCTTTATAGTTTAATAAAGCGAATTAAAATGTTTTAGCCTCTCAAATCTCGATAATTGCGAGTGAATATACCGTCGCGGTTAGCTATGGTTGGCAGGTTGTGTGCGTGTCTAAGCCACAAGCAAAAACTTTCTAAATTCTCTAAGAATAACTCAAATTTGTTATGAACACGAAAGAGCTAAATTTCTGTTTCGCCTTAGAATAACCTTGAAATTAAAACATAGCATGTATAGTTAAATTATCTTCGAATTTGGTAGAGTGTGCATGCAGCTTCATTTCATTTACAAATATTATTAGCCAGTCAGGAATAATATACACGACCTATAGTAATAAAGAAATAAAACGAAAAGTTGCTTGACCAAAAAATACTTTTTGAGACTTGTAATGGATATCAATCAAGAACCAGTGTTTTTGTTATGGATTTGGAAGGTTTTGGTGGTTTTACTCTTGTGGTTTGGTTTTGCCCTTGATACTTACGGTCACACACACACACACACACATGTATATATATATTCCTATATACGTCTTTGATTTTTCGAAGACGCGTGGATTAAAAAATGATGTTTTGTAGTGTTTTGATTGTGCGGCAATCGGCATTAACATTTGATAGCACATTCTATTGTAATTAGCGATCTTAATAACTTGTGCTTTAAAATCCGCAAGAACCTTCCTTCCCATTGTTTCTTTTGCCAGCATTGCAAGCATTCCGATGACTCATTTATAACTTACTACCCAACGCCGTGTTTGGAATTTCGTTTCAAATCGCGTCCTTAACATATGTTGATGAACACTTGTTTTTCGATTGAAGGGGTTTGGATGATGATGATTGGCGACATAGTCGACAGCTTGGGTCATATTGTTGTGTACCAGGATTCACTGGTAGAGCAAGGAATTTATACATAAAGCTTGCGGGGAGCGCAACTCTTTATTCAAGTGAATTTGTACAATTGGGATCGATGCAATGTCTGAGGACGTTTGGACTTCAGGATGCGAAATGACTAGACTTGGTTCAAACAACAATAAGGAACCGTATTTTAATTACTGAAACACTTTTGTCCTAACCCTGGCAATGATGTGGCGACCCTGCTTAGGCTAAGTACATAAGTCTACACATTACCATCTCGTTCCCGCACCTCGTCAGCTGTACCTGGTCATTTCGTAGTCTGCCCGTCGACGGTCATTCCCACATCGAATCTCCAATGCAGCTTCCTCGACCCACCGTCCTGCAGCTCTTCTACGTTGACCCTTGAAGCTACGACGTGTGCTCACTGGTGCCCGACCATCTTCCCTCGACACTCCGATCAGTTCGACCCCCAGTTCAAGCCCCGTGCCCTACTTAAATACTCCCCCTGCTATCCCCTCTCTCTGGCATTTTCCCCAACACATGACGTATGTCACCAAACAATCCTAAGACCCAAAGCTATCAACAATCCACTTACAATCGTCTACAATCAAGCCTGGGCCTCCTGGACAACACCTGACACAGCAAAATAACCAAACTATTATTATGATTATTATGCATGTGTCGGTAATCAGATGTTATTGTAGTTGCCCTAGACAGATGGTGACACAATAGCAACCTCAGCATTAACCTAATTGCGAGCAGTACAAACACAAAACAGTAAATGTTATGATTATTGCTCCATCATGTCTTGAATCAAATAGCGTAAATCACGTAATAAGAGAGAATTAATGTGACAAATGGACAAGTCCCACGCCGGACATTACAATATGACGTCTTCCGAATCAGGTCCATCTATATCGCGGGAGTCGTCATAAGGGGAGTCCAGCAAGGGAGGGCAGGGCCATGTGGGAGGAGAAATCTTCAGTGGGACCTTGGGGGGGGGGGGGGGGGGGGGGACAGGTTCTCCTTTCGTCGCCTCTTACGACTAGCAGAGTCACTCTGGGCCTATTCTTCCCCGAGCCGAGACGGGCAAGGGGTTTGGACACCAACGCGTGCTTGGCCGCCACACAAGTCTTCAATCAAGCAAATGGTTGATTACTGATTAGCATGAAGGAAGATCATCTTGCGCCCTCGATTAGCGTCACGGCCTGTAACTATGTTGTTCTTATCGCGTCATGGGCGTCCGGAGGGCGGAATGTCAAGGGGGCCTCTGCCCCCTCTGACTGTGACTCAGTCACTAATATGTTCATTTTCTACATATTATTATGGTACACAGTTGTTCTGTGTGTACTTGTGTGTGTGCGAGAGAGAGAGAGAGAGAGAGAGAGAGAGAGAGAGAGAGAGAGAGAGAGAGAGAGAGAGAGAGAGAGAGAGAGAGAGAGAGAGAGAGAGAGAGAGTATATAGGTTATTAATATGTCCATTGCCGCCCCCCCCCCCCGCCCCCCGCGGTAAAAATTATGTGGGTGCCCTCGTGTATCAAAGTCTCTAAAAGCTTGCGGAAGGGTGAGTTCGGACTTCGGAGTGGGTGCCGAAATACCGCTGTGTTTCAGGGACGTTTTGAGTGCGGTGTTATTTGTGATGGGATTGAAGTGTTCCACGTGCCAACAGCTGTCTCTCTCGCCGACACGTGCTTGAGCTGCTCCCAGCTGGTCCCGCCATCTATCGGTGTTGCTTTGCACTGCCATGCATGGGTGCACGGTGCATGCAACTTGTCACGTACACTACACTGACAAGCAGATTACTAAATAGTGCAACGCCGCAAATCGAGAACAGTTATGAATTGAGTTTTAAAGCCACTTAGTGGTAAAATTGTCATGGAACAAACGAGTTGGAAATATTTATGTCATGTATATGTCGTAAACAGCTGCACAAAATTAGTTACCTCCCTCCCTCCCCCCATCCTCCTTCAGCCTGCCTTACGGATATTATTTTCGTCTATGTGTAGATTGAAAAAATACTTTAAACGAGATGAGGTCCTCATTGACAAGGCAAGAATGATCCCTAAGCAGCCGACGAAGTGGGCGTAAAATCTCGGAAACGCAATTTTACGCCTTCCTTCCGTGCGAACGTTTCCAATTACCAATATCAATTTAACAAAATTACGAGGATCGACTGAAAAGTAATATAAGGGTTTCAACTTTGGAGTGATCGGGGGCTATTCATGAACTACGTGGGTCACCCTTTGGGGGCGACCGGGTGGGGTCGTTAAATTGTGACAATGTGCTACTAAGGGGTTATTACAAATTTACAATGATTTTGGAAACATATGTACATTAGTATTGCATGTTGGATTGTTCATGTAGCGGTCAATAGCTTACCTGCGATAGTAAACATGTTATGAACCGAATTATGAAGAATATGAGTAAGAATCGTCTTTGCGATTAGACGTATGTTATTGTCTTTGGTTTGAAAGTGTTTATAACCTGTTGACCTCCATACATCTTTATATATTTCATTTTTTAGTCAGCTTTATCAATACGTAGTGGTGGCAACTAGGCTATAGTTACAAGTTTGCCCCCACGAACTCACAACATTAATCCATACGTACAGGGCTTCAGTGCCGCTTGGGATAAATCTGCTATCATCACATCATGTATCGAATATCACCAGCTGTAATGCCCTGCGTTAAAATACCCGGAAATAAATAGCCCGGAAGAAACCCCACCGGAAACAGTGACGCCTAAAAATGTCACACTTGGCGACTTTAGTTATACTTGAGAGGATTTGCCTCTTTACCGTCATTTGACTGGGTTTAATTAACTCGTTTGTTTCCATCTGCAATAAATATCTCCAGGCCACTTGCGAACTGATTGCTTTGGGCGGTGGGTGACTCGACTTTCTTTAGGTTCTGGCATTGACATTGACAAGAATTAGGTGAAACACGATGAGTCTACTTGCTCGAATGAATTCTGTGGGAAGGTTTTATCAGCTGTTTACGACGTATTGTATTGTTTGTACCCTCGTTTCAATAACAAAGAAAAAGTAAGTTCACCAAATGTGACGTGGTGACGAAATTTTAATTACGGGTGTAATGAATAATGTAAACAATGTTTGTCTAATTGGCTAAGTCGTGGAGGCAAGGTATTCGTAGAAACGTTGGTACCCGTGCCACACGCAGGTATACAAACTCGTCCAGCGATGTGCCTCGTCCGGTTATTGAACTCTGCAACCACCAGGTTCATTAACCAACACAGACAGAATTGATTCACTTGTCTTAGCTGGATTTCATCGTTTCATTATTTACAAGGCTATTTCCAGCTTAATTGAAAAACACAATTTATTATTTAATAAATAGATATCTCTTTTGCCCATCCACAATGAAAATTAACAGTAACAGTAACAGCAACAGTAACAGTAACAGTAAGGTTTCAGCCAATCCTATTGGCTGATGTGAACCCAACGTCACTGCTTAGTGCGGCAGTAGCAGTAGTACAGAAGTTTGAAAACTCCATACTCAACAGTAATTCCGTAAAAATGAGACGAATCAAACCACTTTAAATGCAATACAGATGTTTTTATAATTTCCTGTCATTCTGTTCGAATATTTATTAGGCTTATTTTGTAAAGGGAAAAAAGGGGAAAAAGGGGTGTTACTGTCACTGTCAATGATGCTAGTTTTCATTGTGGATTAGCCTTTTATGTTTGCACTCGTTTATGTGTTGAATTATAAAACCCCGACTAGTGACGTAAGCTTTGTATTAATATTGTATACGAGTTAAAATCACCTACGATGAATTTTAAATGGAACAGTTTAATTTTGCATATAGATAACGATAATGGTTGTGTTAAAATGCATATTTTGTTTGCCAATTAAAGGTCGCCGACAGTCGTTATGAGCGAACAGATAGTGTGTAACAAGTATACCATACGGGGAGGCAGACGCGCTTTATTTGTACCCAGCGATTAGAATACTTAACTACTTGAAGAAGAACGTAATTGTCAATATTTTAATTGTACTACACAATGTGGTAATGTGTCGTGCATAGGGATAATTCAAAAAACGTGCGCTATTTTGATGTTATAATTTTGTATTTAATTTTATATTCTGCGACAGTAAATTGTAGCAAAGCGCGTAAAATTGACGCAATACCCTATTCCCCGCACGCATCCGTGGAAATATGTTCTAATCACTGATAGTGGCATGGATATAGTGCTTGGCGGAACTGTACACCCCTTCTGTCCGGATTATTGAACTCGTCCGTTTCCCCTCTGCCTTGCGGGGTGAACAAAGGATCGCACTCGCACAGCACGCCGCACTCATCTCCCCTGTCCCCTCAGCTCAGACATTTCAGTTTCAGTTCGCTCGGCGGTGCGGTAGGAACGGAGGTAGTGCTGTGAAAAACTCGCTTTATCAATGTGGGACTGAAGAATTTTTCGTTTTATATCGATGCGATTTTTTTTATATATTTTTAAGCGTGCGCAGTGTGTGTGTTGTGAGAAGTAGATATATGTATATTTACGTGCTAACTTCGATATTAAAATAAATATACCGTCAAATACGGCCTGGGCATAGGGTTGCCTGATTTTACGTGATGTACAACGTGGGCCGGAGAAATAGTTAATAGGCTAGTATAGGCCTACGAAAAACAATTTGCGATATTATCTACGTAGGCCTAATTTGTTTTTGAATTAAGCTTTAATTAATTGATAACCTTATTGTGTCTTCGTTGGAAATGGTGGATCTCTAATAAATCAAAAGTATCTAATCTGCGACTGAGTGATTTTGTGTTTTTATTAAAGTTATGAAACGGATTGGATTAAGCCAGTTCATTAGCCCTAAATTAATGTAATAGTGATGAAGTTACTAGTCGATTGTGAGTGTATAATTTGCTCAAGAGGATTAGAAAACAACGTCAATTTCTGTGAATCTTCCGACAGTTATTTTCAACATTTTGGTAAGTAAATGTCAGTCACCTTTTTAGGCTGTAATTGGCTTGATGCCAACTAGCACTTAAACGGGAAATATTTATTGCCAGCTTTGTCAGATGACGAAAATAATAACACGCCGTTGGGCTCTATTTTCGGAAGTAATGTCACATCTGAAGCACTTTGATAACATGAGGCCTAGGCCTAGGCTAGTCTTGGGAGTGCCAACAAATTAGTGACGACTTATTTAAATAGTTGTCTTTGATAAATTTGGGTATAATGAGTCGATACAAAACAGCGTATTGGCTTACTCGTTGGCTCGTTAGGCTAGTAAGAGTTGGTGACCTAGGTCATGTCACGTGATCATGTTGTTAACATGGATGGGCCTAGGACTAATGTGTACATGAACGTGTGTCATAGTGTGGGCGTATGTTTATTTCCTAGCTCTTGTAGTAGGCCTACCTACCACAATAGTCTATTTTTATAGGCACACTCTCAGATCTCTGGAGTGGGATTAATCTCATAGCTCAATCTAAACCAACTAAATTTGAGTGTTAGCATGCCACAGTTCATCAGTACCTTCCCAAAGTATTTTATTTTACCTTGATCCAAATTACTAGCTTATGCCAAAGGTGAGATTGTATCGGAATTGAGTTTTGCACAATCAAAAACCACATTTGAGTAAACATTACGACATTTTCATTTGACTATTTAATCTCAGTTGTTGACACTCATTTATTAGTCTCCTAGTGCCAACTGCCAATTAATGATCAATCATAGCCTATCTCTAGCTAGGAGCTAAATAAGCATTCTACAGTCTATGCGTTATCTATCAGTAGGAACAAACCTCGGAATAAACCTTGATACGAGCTTGGTTATGTTACTCGCAGGTCATAGGCTCATTGATAAACTAGAACTTACTACAATTACATGGTATGCCTTATCCTCGGCCTTGTCTAGGCAGTTCGACCTGGTTTGGTTCGTTTTTTCGCATTTTGTTTTATTAATTTTGTAGATTCGTAAAACGTTATGACGTACGTAGGCTGTAATAGATATATACGTCTGCAATTGTTATAATGTAATGTGTCTTTCTAACGACACTAGTTTTGTGTCTCCGATTCACAACATAGCGACTTCTTGGCCGGTCATATATTTATATTATATTGTCGACTTGTCAACGTATTTTCTTTAGTAACCATTGCCTCGTGGGCCAATGGAGAATTTGTGTACTGTGCATGATTGATATATATAATTTATATACATACATAGACCTACTGAACGAAAAGTGCTCTCACTAACGCTCTGATTGTTCCAGTTCTGGTTGACGGTTTTATCGTAATGCCACTTGAAACTATCCATCTTTAATAGCAAATAATAATATGCCAACTCTTTTTAGAGTTAACCGTTGATAGAGAAAATAATGTTTTGAATAGAAATGAAAACGTGTTTTATTTTTGGTAATGTGTGTATGATATAAAACATGTTCGAATAGCCTGTATAAAATCCAAACTGAGAATGGTACTAAACATGTAGGCTATTCCCGAAACCCTCGTCAGTCACATATTATAAACAAATACGTGTGTGTGCCCAAACGTAGTCTATTGTCATCCTTCCATTCAACTTGAGACAGATACAAATCTATTATTGTAATCAGATTTGTTTATGGAAATCCCGATGGAAACCCCGTATACTATCATGGAATCTTTGTGAATAACATATTAATTAACTATTGAATCATAGTAGTTCATGTCTCTCACTCCTTTCGATGCTTTTTATGCGTTACATTGTAGGCATCCGCATGTGCAATCTTGAAGAAGGTATTACGGCCCGTCTATACTATGGGTCCCAATTAACTTACTTTGTCTATCCCCCATTGGCGAAGTAGAAACGTATCATATGTATATATATACATTATATATATATTGCACATTTTCTTCGGGCGTAGTTTGTACGGACAATTGACATAGTATCGATCATAGTATAGATTGCACATGTTCTTCGGACGCAAGTCCGATCCGAGTAGTATGGAAGCGGGTTCGAATCCCGATCGAGGCGGAGAATGTTGTGGTTGCTCTTCATCGTAATCGACGCAGACATACAGGAACAACATCCCATCCAAAACCATATACTTGAATCACCTTTATTTAATAGGAAGGAATTTTTCTTTTCTCGAAGATCCCTATCTAATTGCCACCACCTGCTGAATAGCCCCTAGTCGCTGATCATAGACAGGAAGGGGAAGTATATGAGATGTTTTAGTATTAGATAGAACAACGCCTGGATTAGTAGTTGGTTTCTTTCTATTCTGCATCTGATCATAACTAAGTACGATCTAATGAATGAAAGACTTAACACATTCACATTCACGTAGTATCACATTAACGGCTGTTTACTTTAGTTGCTCCTGCGATTTCATTGTCAATGGCGTTGAGTTTTATTTCTTAGTAAATATGATTATCAAGGTATCAATTCTCAATATACGCAGCTTCTCCGGCGATTATTTGCCAAATTCTTATCTATTTGGCCTACATTATTCAAGATACGAAATCGCTGTCACCTTTAATTGCTTCATCTCGAATTAATTTCCGTTGACTGCAAGATTTCAAGTAGAGCATTGAGGAGAATAATGAACATATAGTCAGTCAGTGGTGCAGGAACTCTGGTTTCAAGTGAGGGATTGAATGTGTTGTTTATCGATACACGTTAATTGACTTAATTCATGTGTGTTCTGCATCCGTCTAGTAATATCAGTGCGTATAGTAAAAAGAGTTTTCTTTGCGTTCTTATTGGCAGTGGTATCCGTATGGGTACCGGCACGGAATCACTTAGGTGGAAAATCTGCTGGTTGAGTTTGCTATATATCGCTAGCTCGCAAACATGAACATTAAGCAATTGTTATTTTATGCATGGAATGAAATGAAGGTACCGAGGACATCCAGAAATAACTAAGATACAATTTTAGGTCTAACAAATATTGAACTCGGCCATTGATGTAGGCTTACGTATGCTGTTACTAATTAATCAAATTGGACTAGTTTTTGGTTACATATGCACTTATTAATTTGCATTTGGTTGATAATCAAATACTAGATCATTTTATCGTTGGGCCCGTTCACAAAGAAGTTTGTAATTCCCTACTAAAGTAATTCATTTTTCCAATGTGTAGATTTACACCAACTTGATAACACAGGTCGGCCCCCCCCCCCCCCCCCCCTCCCCCACACACACAAAAACACACATGTCAATAGGTTACCTGCCAAATCAAATTCACAACCTTTGAAGTAGTCTCGGGTTTTGGGATTCACCTAATCCTAATCCATACCCTCATAGATATTTCGAACAGTTCTCCAGCAACTCTGTTCACCTACATGTCTATAACTGATTAGGATAACACATAACACCTACAATGCATATTATTTATTGTTAGGCCTATTGTTAAGCTACGTTGCCATGTTGATCGTTCCTGATGCTGCCTTGGTGCCTGGTCCCACCTGTCGCATGTCGTGCTATCGTGTTTGTCACTTGCAATTTGTAATACAACCTTGTGATTGGAAAATAATGAGTTCACGTTTCGTTTGCTTCTCCTATGCGAGATTAGTTCCAAGTTCTTTACCCATCGTTTAGATATATTATATAGCCTGTACAGTACATAGCCAAATATGGATTTGGGTATGACGGTACGTGAACAGGTAACTGAATAATAATAGTTTTATAATATACAAATGAAAGTGAATATAGTATTTATGTAGGCTACCAAACTGATGTAATTGTTTTTGTAAATTAAAAGGTAATCAAAAGTTGTTACTCGGTTGAAGTAATTCATTAATTAAAATTAGGATTGTCATTGTCCAAGACAGCTGTACAGGTAGCATATCTTTGAGTGTTTTGAACGGTGCTAAATTGAAGCGGCAGACGACTAACCAAATGCTCACTTCCCGTTTCGTTTTTGATTGGCCTATAGATATTATTTTTAAATGTCTACGTTCTATGCCGCAAGAACCCATTAGCTAACGTAAAAAAGTAAACTAGTCGTTTTTGAGCTGACGAGAGCGAGTTTAAAAGTGAAACGTCTGGCCCGTTGCTTACACATCTTTCTCAGGTCGCATTTAGATTCACTTCGCATGAAAAAATAAACTGCCTATTTCCGTCAACAGCATCACCGCTTCAAGATGTCTTGAGCTCAATGAGATGACATCGACTAGCTTGCTTACATTGGTAGTTTATTGACGATCACGGTTACTATTCACTTCTCGTCATAAAATTCTGCTTTAATTACAGTTAAACACCGTCGTACTCCCTAAAAAAAGCGAGACGTATTTAATAAGTAAAAAAAAATCTGTTGAGAACGTAAATTTACATCATATCATCATACATCGTATCATATTGTACATGGCTGGATAGTTAACTTGCTGTGATCTGCAAACCTACATTGTTTGGAGTAGAGTAACGTGCGTGTGGTACCCATATAGGCCTACTAGATACAGTAATGTCTATCTATGGTGGTATCAGGTATTGCAATAAAGGTTAAATACTAAACATGTGTACTGGCTTTATTGAAAGTTTCTATTGTCTCTTTGCCAAGTGGCGGGGAGTAGTATTCGTAACCTGCTTCTTGCGTTTGAACATTATTCAATTTCTAAACTTGAGCTTTGCAGCTAATTCATATATTTTTTCGTTTGTATCTCGACATGTGCTGATGCATGTATGATAATGACTCCCCCATGATACAGATGTAAAATATATATCCAGCATTAAGATGCTTGAAATTATTGTCGGTAGCTGCAAGCGGGCTCTGTTTCATCTGGGTGTCCAGAACACATTTTTATTTAGTACCTACCTATCCTAGAAACTTGCCTGGTTATGCTGGCTGGCTTAATTGCCGGACAATGGCCGTTGGCCACCATCAGGAATGTTGCCCCCATCTCAATGATGATTCACCCGCACGATTGCGCTTAGATATACAAACCGGTAAGGAAGGATGGTCAGTCAGCTATGGCAGAAACGACTTTCAATCTTGTGCGAGGCTCGTCTTGTCTCGATTAGCCTCGCAAAACGCTAGCTTTTCATAGTATATAACCGAAGAAATAAGGCATGCCATGCCGTAGATGTAATGAAAGCGGTTAGGTGGGGGTGGGGCTGCGTGATGGGGTGGGGTGGGGGAACATAATCGATAGGCTCACTTAAAGGGTAGGCCCATCCATTGATAGGAGTATCATTTAATTGTCGAAGTGAAGTGTTCAATGTTGTATTCGTACCCGAGTGCTAAGAAATGTTGAGAAAGTGACCGGTATCAGCAGGCTGATAGATAACACAGCTGAAGGTTCGACGCCGTGGAAAGGAAGTCAGATGTTTTTCGAACTGAACGCTAGGCTTGGGCTCGGGTACCTAACGTCAGCTGCACAGCCGCGCAGTGTTGTCATATTGACATCCATCTGGAGGCTCTTGACATGGAACAAAGAGAAATCCGTGTCGGGTGCTCGAACCCGGAGCGTGGGATACACCTGACGATTTATTGAAAGGGTCTGGTTCCTTGAATTACCTAATTACTGTTATCATTCGTTGTTTCTGTGGTGAGAGAGGCAATTTTTCTTGAGAAATAATCAATTCCTCTGGTCAGGATAACCAATTAAAATAATATACTGCCCCAGACAGAAAGGTCACACCGAACCGGGCAATGTCTGAGAGATTATACGTTTACTTTTTACGAGTTTGATCTGCTTCGTAGAAACCAAAGTTTCCCTTGTTGATACTGTAATGTACCCGCAGTGTGTACATGTAGATGCGTCCAGTGCTCTGGCATTTCCCGAATGCTTTCTAAAAGATTCTAGGTCGTTTTCGAGTCACTAGACTACAACTGACTTATCTTTAGCACGTTACCACGCTAGGTGGAATGAACTCTGTGGTCACAAGAACACGACCGCTAATTACAATATTTATCTAGTCTTACACTGTCGGTCGAGACGAGATGCCATTACGTTCATTGTACGTTCGCTCTGTATAACTAATGTCATTTATCATGTGCATTTTGTTTGAATATAATAGTATATGGCTTGGTGGTGAATTACTGAATTAGTTGGTTTTGTTTTTCGTTCCGCTTCTCTGCTCTGTAGAGTTATACTATCCGAAAGGTACACAGAATGAAAGGCATATTCGGAAATACACGCCTTTCTCGGGATTCGAACCCACGGCCATTTGTTTCGTACGTCTGTGACTGACCTATCACATGTGTCCTTATATAAACGTGTCTGCGAATAGATAAGCAGCAAACTTGTCAATGTCCTGCATAAGTAACACCAGTAAATAGTGTTGGAACTCCAAGCACACATCTTACAACATTCTCTAAACTAAACCCAAGCCTCAACACGTCAAGTGAAACTGTATTGTTCAAGTTGCCACGACCTGTCAGTGAAATGTTCTTGTCCGATACTCCAGGCTCGAAACCATATATTTTGTTTCCCCTGTCACGGTAATACGTTGACGTTGGTGGTTTTATTTTCCGTGTCGAATTCAGTTAGGTTCTAAAGTAATAAATATTGGTATTTCCCATTCACCATTAGAAAGTTGCATGCAATGAACAAAACACACACAACCTTCTATGTTTTTGAGTTTACAGCTTTCGGGCATTGTCTGTGAGGGCTGTTTATAACCAAACTTCTGTCAATAGAGACGCTCGCTGTCTGGTTTATTGCTGACTTTTATTGTAATACCCGTAATAAAAACCTTTACGAAAATATCCTTTCAAGGCATTACTAGAAAAACTCGGTTCAGTCAAGTACACATAACAAATAAATCAATACCAATCGTAAACGCTGGGCCAACAGGTGAGTACGACAGTGGGGGGTGGGCTGTGTCCAGGGATCGGCTTTGGATGGATGGTCGCAGTTTTTCATTACTGGGAACGAATGTTTTCTATTTCTACTTACTTCCTTTCCGCTTTCTAGGTTTACGGCTTGCACATCATATTTCTACCTGGGTTTCGGGTCTGCCATGTTACAAAAGATTGCCCTTCAATTCAGAAACACCAAGGGTAGGGTCATCCTGGGACTCTCAACTACGGTTGTTCGTCCTTCTGTGTTGTTTTTTGTGTGTATGCAAGTGTGTGTGTGTGTGTGTGTGTGTGTGTGTGTGTGGTTTTTTGTGTGTATGCAAGTGTGTGTGTGTGTGTGTGTGTGTGTGTGTGTGTGTGTGTGTGTGTGTGTGTGTGTGTGTGTGTGTGTGTGTGTGTGTGTGTGTGTGTGTGTGTGTACGTGCGCATGTTGTGTTGCTCGAATTAAGGATTTATCTCGGAAGACCGAATACTGTTCCCATCTTCTCAGTATAATGCAACTCGGGAATATGGCTGGCCATTGTGATGTGGTGGAGTATGCACGTGATTGCTTTGCTTGGTGGTAATTCATATGACGAGCACACTTTAAATGTTAAAGATCCGCTCATGCTGGATTTGTATTTTTTTATTGCCGCCTGGTGTCTTCATAGAAAACAAGTCGGTAGCCTGCTTGATATGCTTACAACATATTGCGAGTTAAAGTGCAAAGGATGACCTTGTTCTGACGTCAGTTACGAACTAAGCGAAAGTGATTATGACGTTTAGATGCATACGTTATCGAATATATGCAGTTACGTTCTCATTGGCGTGATGCCGTTTTATGGAAGTTGATTTCTTATATCTACTGACGTGCTAACTTATTCAATGAGTGCATGAAAGTACAGAGAAGAATTTATTAAGAATGCTTAGTGGTATAAATTCGTAGAAAACTCTTTATATGTGTATTTTGCATGTGTGAACACATGTAATGTAATGTAATGACTAACGAGTGACCTGGTAGTGGTAGTAAGGAATCATTTCGTACGAATTCTTAGAAATATAATTGTCATTAGTTTTGTACTACATATTTTTTAGTATGGCCATCATATATGACGCATTGACTAACGTGTTGTAGTTGTGAAGGCAAGCCTACGAGATTTTACAATTATCGTCTGTAATAATACGGTGCTTTCCGGATCTCTGGTTTGCCAAGCAATTTGATGGGCCATTCCCTTCGTCAGCGTCAGGTGAATCAGTCAACTGTGGACACGTCCATCAGCCAGCACGTGTATGACTATGCAGGAAGTGATGTGCACGTACTTTCTGGCGGTGGTGATCATCATCGAACGTAAGAGATTCTACGAAAATGCGAAGCTACGATCGTAGTCATTCAGTTCAGGTAGTCTTCCCCTCTCCGCCTCTTCATTGAATCACAAAACGACGAAATCCAGTTGTTGACCTTGAGTGGTTCCAGACAACAGCTGAGTAGGCCCACGGCAGGCGACCAGGATGCCATCTGGGCCCACTCCCACACCCCACATGCTTGTTGTATAGCAACCCCTGACCTTCCTAATTATAATTAAACTAAAAATACTGTTCCCCTTTGTGAAGGAAATATGTAGATTAGAGGCGAGATTTTAAATTGCAGCAGTGAAATATGACTGGTTCAGTGAGTAGGCCTCTAATCGATGCTTCTGTGTGAAAACAGGAATATTACGGCCGGTTCTAGTTGATCTCAAGCTCGACGCCGTGTGGTTCAATAGGTGTGTTCAAGAGGGTGAAATTGCCGCACGTGCTATATATAACTATTCTGTTTGGCGTGACTTGTCGCCCCGCCGTTTGCTACGGAATGCGTGTGTAGGTGTCGGCGGGCGATTAGTGATTGCAGATATTGATTTATTGGCTATTCGTTCTACATCGTAAAGCGCAGGCTAATAATAATAACGTAAAGAATACTGCCCTTGCTACCAGACCGTATACTGATTAAACAACATTGATAATCGTGCATTTATTTTGTATCTCGAACAATTTTCCAAATGTGGGCTGTTCGGACCAATAAAACAGTCGTTTTGAAATTGCGCAAAACGAAAAATGAAATCGGCGCGTCCCGTGTAAGATAGCGTCCTTTTAGTCCCGGGCCTGCACGCGGCTGACAATTGACTTTGAGTTTACTAACCCGAGATATAAATAGTTCCGTCTTTGAGCCAAAGGGGTCGAACAACACAACACTGACTCAACTCTTATTCCGAGCAAGTAGTGAAGTCTGATTGGCAAGTGAATGTCCGCAATACAGTGTTATGGACGGTTGAATCAACACAGTGACTGTTACGTTGGATCGAACACGGTACGTTCCTCACCCCAATGATTCCCCTTCAATGGTTGGTCGACCGAAACAGACAATATTAAATAATACACGCCTACTGCACAAGGTGTGCACATGTTTCTCTGTTTACTGAGTCCTTCCTGATCTCCCCTAGTCTTCAATGTGTTGCACATTATGAAACGGGCATCGCTTTCCTTCCTGTTTTGTCACCCCTATGCGACTGGAACACCGCACGCCCAAGTGTGGAAGGACTCGTAAATCTTTCCGGCTGCATTTGAAATGTCGTAAAGTGAGAAGTGAGAAGCTAAATCATTCACTCACGTAACAAAAAAACCTTGACACTGAATCTTTTCGTTCCGCTACTAATTTCATAATCGCTTCGACCACCCGCCTGAAATCGTTCACAGCCTTGTATGGGGTCATGGGTCACGTCCTTGCCGGGGTTCATGACCGGTGGTGCATGGCACGCTTACTGGGGGGGCATTCATTTACTTCGTAATGCTTAAATTATTAATCGTACCCCAGAAATATACTATTTCTTAGAATCGTTTTGAACTGTAAAACTTAAGGTCAATGAACATAAATGGTGGTACAGGGGATTCCAAGATGATCCGGTCCGATTGTCATTGTAATAACCATAATTGTAAATTGTACGAATGCCTTGTATCGTCTGATTGTGTATGTGTACAAACAAGTTGTGTTTAATTATGCACGTGTTTTCGTATGTTCTTGTCGGCTATTGCCGGACATCCTAATTGTGTTAACCCTACCTTATCTTACATAATGTACTCGCGTTTATAAATGGCTTACACAGACATGATTATTTGCTATCTTCCTCTAATTTCTTTTGGTATTATAGGCCTACTATTACGCCTATATGTCGTATACGTAATACTTTGACGTAGTCACAGATCTAGCACTGCAAACACTTCTTGACAAATATGCCTCGTACATGTCCTCGGATTTTGACGGAACCTCTGTACATTTAATGGCTTACGAATGTGTTATTGCATTGTATGTCATGCCGTTGTAACGGTAATTCTTTTCCTGTTAGTATTCGTCGATCTCCAGTCCTGCAGTGCCTAGTAAATCGTTGTCGTGCCGTGTTCTGTGCACGATATTACTCCGAAGTCCATCATCATCCCTCTGTCATTGGTTCTCCGAATAGACATGAACTTTTCATGGCGTTTGGCCATGCTCTAGGCTTATTACAAGCGGCAGGCCTATTGGGGTCGTACGTACGCAGTGCATGCATGTATACATCAGATGGGGTTTCACTTCACATACTCACATTATATGTCATCGTCTTATGAAGTAAAGATTCCGGGGACCGGGGTACGCAACTTGTACAGGTCCACTTGATTGTATTTACTCGCTTAGAGCGGTCGAACCTAAGGAATTTGAGCTCACGTTTGCACTTTACACACACAGGAAGACAAAGTGTCCGAGATTGAATACATATTTACCACATTTGTTGTATGGGAAGGAAGGAATGCTAAAGAAGACAATTGAAGGGCAAGTGGAAGGAAGATAGTAGACATACGTGTTGTGATGGGCATGTCACATGGGGAGATCTGTTTGGCATAGGTGCTGAGGTGGGTGGTTGTTGTAGTGTGTGTAATAAGCCGACTGACTGACTGTCACTATCCCACGTTTTGGAGCTTGGTCACGGTTCTTCACGAGCACAGACTGAATTATAGAGCCAACCTCCCACGGAGAGACGAATTGAAGCATTGTTGCAAACATTTCATACCGTGGCAGTGGGGCAACCTTTTACACCAGCACCACTGGACAATAAACGAACGTATTTGCTGTGGCAGGACACCCGACAGGGTATATCTTACTATCTCTGGGCAGGACTAAACGTGTCGGTTCTAGACGCCAATACGGAAAACTAGCGCCAATATACACGACGCAAAATTACCGGTTTTGCTACATCACATCGAAAAAGTGATACCAGGACTCAATTTGGGTTTCAAAGAATTCGCTAAAATAATACTGTTTAAAAAACTTGTGTTATAATTAATATGGTTAATATTTTAAACTTACTTAATTACAAAGTAAATTTGAAAAGCGAGCCGTGTTAATTACAACATTTCAAATATTTTTCCAATAGTATTTACTATTTAGCTCTTACGAATCCAAATTGAAACCGGTTTTCACTTTTTCGATGTGGACCATTATCGAGCAATAATAATAATAATAATAATAATAAATAATAATAATAAAAATAATAATAATAACAATAATAATAATAATAATAATAATAATAATAATAATAATAATGATAATAATTATAATAATAATTATAATAATAATAATAATAATAATAATAATAATAATAATAATAATAATAATAATAATAATAATAATAATAATAATAATAATAATAATAATAATATTAATAATAATAATAATAATAATAATTTTTTTTTTTTTTTTTTTTTTTTTTTTTTATTAAATCGTTTCACACATACGTACAATATGAGAAATTGTTTTAATTCCCACTAAACCACATAGTGGTTTGTCAGTGGGACAATCATATAATTAAAGTGCAGTATGCGGACTGGTCGTGACACACAAAAGATAAAATTTCTGATATATAGTTTATGTAATTTAGGCTAAATATAATTTATGGTTAATAGAAATACAAAGAGAGTAGTGAAATACAAGAATAGCATAAATACAATAAGTGGTTCGTTCAATCATAATTATATATTCAAATATAAATTTACCATGACTAATTCTCTAAATAATTCAAATAATATAATCTACATTGCCGTTTAATAGTTGACAATTTGTCTGCGTATAATAGACCTCCTGGCAGTGAATTAAATACTCGTGGTACCACAGACTGCAGACGACGATCGCCGTACTTATTGTGTGACAAAGGCACAATGTAATGTCCCTTTGTCGCTGATCGGGTGCTTTTCGAATGTATGTAGGGTCGTGTGTAGGTTGAGTCAAAGAAATGCTTAATTATTAAACGGTAATTATATTGTAAATCAACAGGTAAAATAGAATAGAAGCTGTAGATGAACGGAAAGTCTGGTTGAATGTAATATGTACTGCGGGGGTAAATCAATAAGAGTATACTTTTCTGTAAATTTAGTAAGTTATTTAAAATATACCTTGACGCGTTTCCCCAAGACAGAATAGCATACGATATGGTTGCCTCCACCAGAGCAATATAAACGACACGGATCAAACCAAAAGGTAATATTGATTTTAAATTATATAACTGGTATGCACAAGAACGAAGTTTTTTACATAGCATATTAATATGAGACTTCCAAGAAAAATCCTTGTCTACTAAAACTCCTAGGTACTTATGTTCAAGCACCGATTCAATTTGTTTTTGACAATTGCAAATATTACCAGATTTCGATTTTAGTGCCATATTATGAATACAATCTATTGAATGAAACTTTATCTTTATTTCTGTGTTCCTATCTTTATTAAGTGGCATACAAATATGCACGAATTTAGTTTTTGACGAATTGACAACTAAAGATTTATCATGTGTCCAGCATTGTAAGTTACGGAAATCATCATTAATATAGATGGTAGCTGTCGCGAGATCTCTGTGCACTGCAACAATTGCTGAATCGTCAGCAAAGAAAAAAGCTGCACACTTTTTAATTATATTCCCAATTTCATTTACGTAAATTATGTAAAACTGTGGTCCCAGAATAGAACCTTGGGGAACTCCTGATTGAACGTTTTTAATGTTACTAAAAGTTTTCCCTATTTTCACTGTTAATGTTCGGTTGCTTAGATAACTATTGAACCATTTCAAAACGTTGCCTCTAACTCCAATTTTTTCTAATGATTCCAAAAGTTTTACGTGACTTATGGTGTCAAAGGCTTTCGTAAAATCAACAAACATTGCAATAACATGTAAGTTTTCATTAAGCTTTGTATTTATTAAATTTGTGAATTGAAGCAGGAGTTCCTCAGTACTTTTTCCTTTCTGATACCCAAACTGCTTATTATTTATTATTTTAAATTTAGTTAAATAATTTATGAGACGGTCAGCTATATAACGTTCTAAGATTTTCTCTATTACTGATAATATTGCAATTGGACGGTAATTTGAAAAGCACATATGGTCATTCTTTTTATAAATTGGCCTTACTATGGCCACTTTCATTTTTTGTGGAACCTTCCCCTCTTTGATTGACAAGTTAATCAAATGCGCAATAACTGGAGAAATCTCACTTTTTATGTTTTTAATGTCCAACACCCTAATTGCATCGAAACCTGGTTGTTTATTAATATCTAAATTATCAATTATTTCCTCTACTGTGCTTACTTCTACTGAAGGCAACCACATTGATTGCACATTAGTATTTATACTATCTTCTGGCCCTATTATTTATAATAATAATAATAATAATAATAATAATAATAATAATAATAATAATAATAATAATAATAATAAAAATAATAAAAATAAAAATAAAAATAATAATAATAATAATAATAATAATAAAAATAAAAATAAAAATAAAAATAAATTATAATCTAGTGCAATAGAAAGTATAAACTGTTGAATCGTTAAAGGGTTTCAGAGAGTGAGAACGAAGTGTAAATGTATGCACATTTGAAACGTAATGTTTGGAGTGAGTCCTCAGCTGTTGAACTAGCAAGCCGTGCACCCCTCTGTGAACCGGGGTGGGAAGGGAAGGGAACAAAGGCTGCTTGCACGTGGCCAAGGTGACGTCACACTAACCAGCCGGTTCACTTGTTGAGGATGGCTAACATGCGGATATAAGGGGGACATTGTATGTATTACGTAGCTCATAATATAGCCGCGCCGTACGACAAGCAGAGCTTAACAAACGGGCTAGTAGATTGGAGCAAAAGGCCTGTCGAGATGGGTCCCTTCTCGTGATATCCTACTTTATCACCTCTTCAATCTTAATATTTGCCAGTCCTCATTACGATCCAAACGCCCACCAACCCCCACGCCGCATACCCCCCTCCTCCCTTCATTATGACGACCCCGGCGATGTCCGATGGGCAATGAATGTGATTGGGCCGACGTCTGGCTGTTACGACGGGCAGAGTGCGTCGAGTGTCTGGTCGAGACGTTGCATGGCTTTACTAGGAGGGTGGCTTAGACGCGTGTTCGTCTGACCATTGACCCCTCCCGTCCTAACTGACCTGCCTGCCTGTTACCTTCCTTCCCACTCAAAGAACTTTCGACATTTATTTCGCCTGCTCTTGTATGGACGCCGACCCTTTGGCAGGTGACCTATACATATTTAGAGTACATAAGAAGAACACATTGATTTGGCGGGAATGTTACCCGCAGGCCGCAACATCTTGAATTTGAGCCCATGCACCTCTCGATTGATAGGTTTGCATGTATGTACTGTATAGTCCCTACAGATATCGGGTGCAAGTGTTGTACTGTCCTTGTAACTAGTGAGTTTTCGTATGAGATATGTGTGACCTAGTTTCCCCATTATCTTCATTCAAGATTCCAGTGATGTATGTTCGTCGCGTAGTGACTCGGAGTAGAGTAATCGCCAACACTGTAGTGCACCCGCTACGCCTGATACCCTTCGTACCGTTGTCACGACATTTCGGTCAATACATTTGTTAATCGAGGTGTTAATTTATTAAAATTATTAACTAATTAAGTGTAGTTTATATACAATTGAAAGCCTCGTGCGTGCATGTGGAAGCGAGCGATATACCTATCCTTGGGGTGATAAGATAATGTTATGCAGTGCAAGCAAATCGTCACTTGTACAGCTGTTGTTTGACGTCGATTGCGGAACCCACATGGTGTGCTGTTTTGTTATGCTGGTTGGGAGTTCGCACTTCGGAATGCTGGCTGCCTGCCTGGCGAAGTCTCGGGAATAGGTCGTTCACTGTATGCAGGCGAACGAATTGCATCTCTTATCGCATATTATATTATATAAATACCCTCCGTTTGAAAACAAGTAGGGCACGTGACATACATGTACATGCTAAAGCGGCCAGCTTTGTGTAAAGCTTCCGAGATTATTAGTGTCTATTTATTTGCGAGGTAATACCATACTTGTTAGTTATATGATACTCTAGTTAGATGTTTACAAAGACATTCATCTTGAAAGAAAAGACAGACAAATTTTAAAATATCGACATAATTTAGTGAAAGGGAATTTTGTCGCGGAAGGGGGGGGGGGGAGGCAAAGTGTTGAAAATTGTCCCGTCGTCACCCTTATCTAAACAACCCTTATCTAAAATGTGGATTACAAATAGGCCTATATTATTATTGTTCTTGTTCTGGACGTAATTAAAAAAAACAGTTAACAAAACTCTAAACCGAAAGTGGAAGATTTAGGCGAGTTTTTAGGGATGTGAATCCTTAGGGGATTTTTTTAAATTCATTGTAACGTTCAACGATAACATCGTAACTGTGAGATTGTGTTCTGTGTGCTGCGATTGTTGTTGTTCCTGTTTTGAGTATCAGTATAGTAAGATTATCACTATTACGTCATAACTCACTCTTTATCTGCTACATTTTAAAAACATTTCTTAAAATAGACTCTAAACTCTAGTAAGTAGGTCTAACTGGCTTCACTATCCTTGTGAGACATAAGATAAGGTTCTAATTGTAGGGAAGGCGTGGGTCTCCTAATATTACACCTCATTGCATATAGCCGATATGTTTAATCAGCTGCGGTTAACTGATTCTTGTTTTTGGTGCCTTATGATGGAGGACGATCATATGCGGGATTCAAACCCACGGCTTATGGTTCTATACGACTCGGACTGGGGCTCTACATTGCTTCAAAATTGTCTCGAAATGAAAATGAATAGGCTACGGAATTTATTGCTGTATTTTATGAATTTTTCTGAGCTTCAATATAATCATTCTTTTTTTAAATGACTGCTTTTAATTTTAAATGAAATTGTGTTCCACAATCACTTTGCAAAACTTAAAATCAATCATAAATAATACCTAATAATAGAAAATATCATTCAAACCGTTTGGTAAAATGAGCATTCTGTACGGAATGGTATACTTTTGATTTCCATGTGACAATTTTGAAGCAATTGAGAGCAATTATTGTGAGCGTTGTAACTGAAACTCCCGCTTTGCCCGGGTTAAAAGACACATGGCCTCTGGATTGAATGAGTTGTATAATAAATAGAACGTCGGATTGCAAAGAAGCACATGGGGGATTGCGGCAAGATGTGTCACTGGCCGAGAGACTTCCGTGTCTGGCCTCATGGATACTATTTGTAGTACTCGAGCCTGCTGACACGTAGCGTGGGTGCGCCCCCACATCCACGCATGCGGCGTACGTGTGTGTCATCTGCGTTTGTAACATTACGAATCGATTGTTTTGATGCAAGACGAATTTTTTCAGTCTTCACTAGGGTGTAGGGTGCGCGCGCCGCTCCAACCTATTGTAGGGATTCAGAGGGAATGGAATGGGATGGGATGGGAGTACCATGGAGGGTCGAGATTTTCTGGCTGGCCATGTGTTCTACAATGTTGCCTCATTGAGGCGTCAATCAATTGTGTTAGCCGGCGGAGGAAAGAATGATTGTGCGAAATGGCAATGATGTTAGCTTGTCGACAACTCAATACTTAAAATGTTTTCAATTGTGTAATCGAGTTGCGGTAACTTCCGGCGTATATTGGTCGCATGCAAAATTCATCATATATGTATTAGTGACTTTCTAACGAACCATAACGCACAACGTCAGCATGTTTAAAGTGCTTAGTATGCATAGGGGTCTTTTAAGTACTGTTAACTTCTTCAACTGCAAGATTGTTTGAAGGAAATATGTTCATAAACATTGACTGCGTAAGATAATTACCAAGTAATCATTTAAATTACAACTAAGGTACAATACGTAGTCGTAAGTGTCCAATATTGAGTGCTCGCAGATTACGAGCAGAGTTTTCGTAGTTCCGCACGTGTTAGATAATATGCCACAATGTGTTTTGCCGTTGAATTGGTTCAAATTAGTTCTGATTGCACTAAAAAATAAATATGCCATACCCAAAAGAAATCAATAACTTTATCTTCTTCTTCTTTAGCCCTTGAAAACAGAAAGTAAAAATATTGTTGGTTTGAACTGAACTGAAACCGAAAAATCAAATTAGATTTCTTGTTTTTGTATAATACAGCATCGGTTTATATTTCTTTTTTACGTATGTTTTCACATGGTTATTCTCCTTTGTAAGTTAAAAAAATATTTGAAAGAACTGTCGCTAATTTAAAATTTTCTTCGAAGCATGCCATAAGTAAAACTGAGGGCGTTGTTGGGGCAGGGCTTCGCTGGTGATGTAATGATGTAACAGTAACATGTACACCTGCGTATTGTGGACAGTAGCTCATAGCTGCAACCTAAGCACTTCATGCTGGCCACATAACATAACCAACAGGTGATGAGAGCAGATAGCATTCATTCGCATTGACCCAATTATATCACTCGCACCTGACCACGAACATGCAAAACACACGTGTCATCCGTTCGTTGCATTAGCTTGCATAGAAGTAGCCATCTCGAGACACGTGTGGCCTTATAATACACCCATATGTACCGCATGCTCACTTCTTTCAAATGACATAGAAAAGTTATTTCTAACTGTTCATGAGTTATGATGACAGAAAGTTTAGATTTGAGTACAGTTTGTAACAAAAGTGCTAGCCTTTCAAGTGGGGTTGTTTGAATGGCCGATGGGTATGCTATACGTTGCTCATCGCTAAAATTTGACTGTGCGCCCATTCGGAGATTGCCATTCTCATTCTTATGTTGTTATTTGGGCCCAGAGGAAAATTTAATTGCAGGGCATAGTCAAATTCACTTAGATGCTTTCCGGTTACTTTCACTACCTATGGACGAACGCTAGGACAGACCTGAATGAGAAATGAGGAGCTCTAGAATATCACTAGATCATGGTGAATGAGCAGCTGTTTGAAGAACACCAGCGCTGATTGGCTGACTAATTTTGAAGCAAAAAGTTTGGGAGCTTTGAAATGTCACGCTAATGCTTTGTGCTACTGCACCCTATTCCATACAAGCTTGGAGACTACTGTAGCCAATCGTGTGTCTTTGCATGTGTTTTAAGTTCAAAGCTTCTGACAAATTAATTTTAAATGTTCTGTTTGTGGTAAACACAATTCTTTGTATTAGTTCCTTCTTACTGTACACAAACACACGTCAGTCTTCTCTCTTTTAGGGCAGTGCAGGAGCCCACCGATCCCAATGTAGGGGGGGGGGGGGGGGTTCGTTTGTCCACAATACAGTAAAAGTGGTAGATCCAATCGGAATTATTTTTATTTAGGTTCGAGAAAATCGTTTCGGTTCGGTTTACCGGCTCGAACCGGTTCAGCACCGTTTGTATGTGAGCTTTTAAAAGTACGAAAGTAGCATGAATAATATATTTGTATATTCAACTTGGTTAATTCAATTTGAAATGTTAAAATATGCCATGCTAGTTCACTTGAAAAAGTGAAGTAAATTTCTATGTTGAAGTTCCGATCAAACTTGCACACTGATAACTGAGGTGCCTATGGCTTTGAAAGTTACGAGCTACGGCCATCCTGATACAAATCGGTGAGTTTCCGTAAACTACCTGGCTGAAATGTCTCTTTTGTTGACATAAAGCAACACAAAACGCGTAGGTACCTGCAATGATGCAGTCACGCAGGAACAGGGCTGGGGGCTGGGGCACGGAGCAAGTTGCTCTCTGCCATCCAGCAGGTGGCCAGCCGGCCAGGGAACAAAGCGGTCCAGTTGTGTGTGTGTTTCCCGTCCAAGCACCTGTCTCTTTTTTCAACTATGAGCATGAGCACTTGTGCCATCATACTCAATATAATTGCGTGGCCGAGTGACGGGTCCTACGGCTCTCCAAGGCGTAGCGGAACATGTCGTACAGACGAGACAGTCGCCTCTTGTCGAAACTAGTGGAAAACTTGGCTGCGTTTGTGTCAGATCTGAGCTCTTCTCTATATAAAATATACTGTGAAATAGTGGTTGCGACCGAGAAAACTATTTAGCGGTGTGCCATAATACCGGCCCTTAACCCACTTATAAGAACATAGTAATGCTTTTTGTCTTAACGTTTGTAGTATTGTAGTGATGAGTTGAAAAGGCGAGACAAGAAATGTGGTCTCAAGTAGGGCGATCTACGTTTAGCCGTTCAGTATCTGCGAAAAGAAAAGGAAGTACAGTATGTGTGCATGCATGCAATCTGACTGCGAACGGAGAGAACACGCATGCACTGAGGTCATTGTCAAAGAAGCCAAAAAAAAACGGTGATGAGGTTGTCTTTTAGAACATTTGCTTGTCTGTCGAGCATTTCCCGTTCCACAGTACGCCGGATGTGGGTTAAACTTGCCTTTTGTTTGTGTTATGTTGGGTTGTGTTTTGCCACGGTTCGAAAACCTCGGAAATAAACTAGGAAACACTTCCGGGTCAGTCATATCTACCGACCGACGGTGTCCCCCCCCCCCCCCCCCAAAGTAGTAACACTCATTCATTTATTCATAATGCAACGTTGCAATTCACAACGAATAGCTCGCTCCATGAATGAAAGATGAAATCACCGTTAATTAATTACGTGTTTCATGCGGTGGGTTGTTTTATAACGAGCATGCAATGCTACAGGTTCTTTCCTCTGTCAGTAGTGTCAGTGAATGGACAAGTCGTAAAATATCGATGCAAGGTATTGCGAAAGCGCGGTAGCTATTGACAAGGAAGCGTGGGTTCGAACCCTGGTCCTTTATCTTCACTCTTGAATGAGCCTACGTAACTAATAATAATAATAATCAATCCCTACTGTTTTATGAATTATGTATTTTATGTAGGCATAGATAGGCATAATCGCGGGAATAATTTAATTTAAAGTACAAAGTACAATATCGTAGTCTACACCTTCGTTAGGTGGTTATTTGGATTCTATTGTGTTGAACGACCAACTCAACCTTTAGGTCATATGACGTCCGTGGGTGATGGGAGGAAAAGGGCAAGTAGGAGTACTTGATTCAAAGGGGTTGTTGGGAGTAAACGGTATTGGGGGTGGGGGTCTAATTGCTTCGCCTCATACGACTGGCACAGTCACCGTGGGCCAAATTCTACCCCGGGTCCAGACGAGGAGTTGGTTGTTTAGGAAATAAAACACATTATTTATCAAATGTCAGTACTCGGACTCGCGTTGTGTTTTTGTGATGGTGCACATCATGCTTGATTGTATTGCAAGACATTGTGCCCTGGTCTGCAGGCTATATGAAACAATAGACAATAGAGCGCTTGTACGCAGTTCAGGTGCTGCTGCCATGTACCATGTACGTACACTATTTCAACCTTGTCTTATTGCGGTCTGCCTCGTGGGAGCAGCTGCACTATCATGTCGGCTGAACGCCTGCGGTTGGACTGAACACGTTTTGATGTCCGTATAATAAACTTCCTTCGTTAAAACAAAAGAATAAGCCACGAATCATGTAAAACAATTATTTGATAGGCGCAGAGGACGGACACGCAGTGGTGTTTGATGGCCTCCTCCCCGCCCCCGCTCTCCGCAAGATTTTATTTCGGGTTCGCCCCATTCCCCCCTAAAGATAAAAAAAAAAAACAGAAAATTATGACTACCAAAGCGCGACAAAAAGAGGTTCCTCATAAACATGATATTTGAAGTCCCAGTCAGACTTCGACTTACATTCCAGTGCATGTCTTCGCCCGTAGTGATGTACATGCTGTGAGCTATTTGATAGGCGCAGAGGACGGACACGCAGTGGTGTACATCAAATGCTCTTTGACAGTGATTGTCAAACATTTTAGGATAGGGTTCAAAATATAGCTCCCTCCTCCTCCCCCCTCCCCCCCCCCCCCCTCGCGAAACGTTAGATCAAGTAACCTGGGGTTGTAATAAGTATAAGCACTTGATTGTGCATGATTGAATGAATGCAATCAGCTGAGTAACAACTAACACAAGTTGTGAAGGTCACTCACTTACTCACTCACTCACTCGCACTTGGTCTCTCTCTCTCTCTCTCTCTCTCTCTCTCTCTCTCTCTCTCTCTCTCTCTCTCTCTCTCTCTCTCTCTCTCTCTCTCTCTCTCTGTCCCCCGTTCAGTTACCTCACACTACGCACAGCCATCCATGGACGTACAAAGTTGGCGGTGTCGGCCTGTTTGTGCGCACTGAAGGCAGTGCAATACAAGTCCGGATACCTTCTACATGTTCACGACTTGGTTTGCTTCAGTTGCTAAAGTTTGGTCATGAAAATAGATACTTCGCCCTGGTAACTTGTTTGGCGGCGACCACAGTAATTGTTTTACGATAAATAAAATCCAAGTGTACCTATACCTATGTGGACGTCCTGTTCTCTTTGTTCTGTGAAGTAAGTCAAGACTTGGCAATCTCCCAGTCCTGTGCAATGTGTACAATCAGGGCCGGTTCAGAACAGCTGTTGTCACTGTTTCGATGAACTTGTCGAGGTGATCATACGATAGAACGTTGTGTCATCTAAACTTCTTGCTTTTATAGAAAGTGAAACTCTTGGGCATTACAATATTAGCAGTACAAGTTAGGACTCCCTAAGGCAATTCCTACACGTTATGTGCATTGCCTTCCTTGTTCCACCCCTCCCTAGACAATATTTCCAACTACTGTTAGAATCAACAAGTAGATCAATGAGACAAAAAGCCCAGGTATAATCAACAAACAATCATATGGTCTCATGGATACCACATTGGGTTATACTATAATAATAATCTTAGTAGAAATTGCTGGTGTAGTGTGCATACCAGCTTTACTTGATGTACCCCTCTTCAGTGACTAAATAGGTGTATTCTGGTGTTTGGGTAGTTGTGAAGCAGTCAGTGATGAGCTATCTTATGGTACTGAAAGAGGCTATGCATTCTGGGGGCATTAACTTTTGGAAAATTAGCGTTAATTAGCATTTATAAATAGATCAATACATACAATATTAATTTTCATACAAACTTTGACATGTCACTTTTTGTTTTACTGGAAACTACTGATTTTTTATGTTAGTTTCTATACAATTTGACTAACATTTACATTTTTATTAAGAATGAACACAAATTAGCTGCTTTTAGTGGAAATTAGCAGAACAAAATATTTGAGCATGAATAGCATTGAATTAATTAGCAAAAATGAAAATAATCAGATAAACACACAACCTTTCAACAAACTAAATCTAAACCCAATTTCCTTACATTTTTCATATGTAGTTTTAACTGGAAAACACATTTATATTTATTATTTTTCATCTGTTTAAGTAGGTACCGGTATATACAGTATCTAAGAAGTGAAATTGGCCAGTTGTCAATAAATTATATGAAAATGATAATTATTCTTTGATTTGAATACTTCCAATCTCTAGGTATCAATGTTCAGTCACAATTGGTATGACCATTGTATTGCTCCTAGAGGGCTTCGAGATACTCTTATAAATCCAACGATGCCAATACTTAATACACAATGATTTGGTTGCCCTGTGAGCCTGCTTACACTGAACACATATTTTTAGTGAATACTCAGTGATATTTCACAATTGTTAAGAATGCTTTCTCTTTTGTTCCAGGGCTGTAAAGGCTTTTCAACAAGTTTTGTACGTCGATCCAGGCTTCTCCCGAGCCAATGAGGTGCACATTCGTCTTGGGTTGATGTTCAAAGTGAACAATGACTGGGAATCTGCATTGAAACACTTGCAACTGACACTCATCGATACAAGTCCCTGCACCTTCTCCAAGCTCGAGAGTAAGTCCATCAGTCTATAATAAAAGATTGTATATGTGTATCGAGACTCGTAAACGAGTGATTCGTGGCCGACCAGCGATTCCCAATCTCAAATACCAATCGCTGATTGGCAACGAGTTCCTCGTCTAGATGCTGAAAGCATATCTAAGGTTGTCTCAGGACATGTGTATATACACGTGCTACATAACACCTATTTAGACAAATAAAGTGTTTATAATGAGCATTGTAAAAAAGGGAAAGTTGGGATTTCACCAATGAACAAAGATTATTATAGCTTACTTTGATTACAAAATACTGCTGTTATATTTTTGTACTTATTTTTTGTTTAGGAAGAGCCTTTATCATTCTTGTAATTTCAGTTTCTCTTTGGGTGCTGTAAAATATCGAGTTATGGTGCTTACCGGTATATTCGTAAATCTTAAGTATTTATTCATGGAGGGAATCAAATGGAAACGGGGCATGTGTAGAAAACCATACATGCCAGGTTTGAAAGACATCTGCTAGAAATATCCTTAAGTGTGTTGCGTGATGGTGTCACTTGTGGGATGTGACAAGAAGGCAGGAATTTTCATGTTTATTGCTATCAGTACATTTCTAAGTCCACTTTCATCAACCCATCACTGACTGTTTCTGCAAAGATGGATTAAAGTCTGCCTCCTACATTTATTCTAAAAAAAAATCCCAAAAACAACTGCTAGAAACGAGTGAAAAGTTGTTTACACTTCTGCTTCATACTACTCTTTTAATAATATTAATAATAATAATAATAATAATAATAATAATAATAATAATAATAATAATAATAATAATAATAATAATGATAATAATAATAATAATAATAATAATAACAATAATAACAATAATAATAATAATAATAATAATCATAATCATACATGTATTTAAATGTATACATTAGGACAAAGTAGGCAATGAGGTAAATCCAAATTGGAAATGATCATTTGTCAGTTTTGTTAACTAAAATGCACATGCTGTTATATATATATATATAACATTTTTAATTTTTCCATTTGTTTCTTCTCTTTCAGTTCGCTTTCACATTGCTCATTTGTATGAAGTTCAGGGAAAATATAAGACTGCCAAAGAGAATTATGAGCTATTATTACAAGAGAAGGACTTGGCAACACACTTGAAAGCAGATATCTACCGTCAGCTAGGTGAGTATGTTTTACACCCTTTCTCCCCTAGACACTTGTCAGGTACTGGTAAGGAGGTGTTAACAAAAATGCTTTCAGCATTCTATTACAGTACCAAAATCAGAACCAATCTAGGTTCCTGTTGCATTTATATTTTGTTAAGTTTTCATTCTGAATTCTCTGCTCTCCCTATTCTTATTCTCTTCTTGCTTACCTTCTTAATAGGGAAGTTTCATAAGTTTCCAATATTAGTTAAAATAGTCCATAGTTGTTTCCCCCTGGAAAATCGCAGTTAAACATTTTTCCTTTCATGCTCTTAGAGTGAATGGTCTTGTCAATTAGTTTCTACACAGCTGGCTGCTGAATTCTTCATAAAACAGTGGCTTATTGTTGATATCATTAGTATTTTTTGATCTGAGTACTTTTTTTTACCTTAAAATATATTAATATTTAATAATGAAATATGCACTGAATGGGTATTATAAAACATGCGCTCACCAACTATTACATGCATTTCTGGCATAATCCACTGCCTTCCGAGTTCTGGCGCTGGCTTCTAACGTGAAATTATTTGGAAATATTTTTTATTTTGAAGTTAGTGATAGATAGTAATTAATGCTTTATATATATATTACCACAAATATAGTTTACACACAAAACTGATTTTGAATACATAGTAGAGGTTTTTATAAGCGAGATCAGAAGTCGAAATTAACGATAGCCAAGGCTGTCCAGAACCTGCTCTGGCTGCCAGTTTCATTTTCGTGTTACAGACAACCTGTGTTTAATGTCGCTCATAATTGATTTTGTAAAAAGAAATAACTTCCATTAAAAAAAGGACACCTCACCTGCTCACTATTTACAAATTAATAACTACCAAATGGTCACTTAAATCAGTCAGTTTATAGATGACTTGATAAGCGTTTGCATGGCCAGTATGTCGTGTGTACATGTCTTAGTCCCAGCTTAAAATTGATTGGGATGTTACTCAGACTAATACAATTTTGTGTTACATACCAATTTTATGCATGGCATGTTGAGTTTTTCTTAAATAAGTGCATCCCAATAATAATTTGAAATAGTAACCATACCTACGTTTTACATATATATATTATTTATATTCTAATATAAGGTCTAATCCAGGTTATTGTGTGATTGTTTGCAGGATGGATGTATCACTGTGTTAACTCGCTGGGAGAAAAGACCCAACGTGAAACATTTGCAATACACTGCCTTCAAAAGTCCATAGAAGCTGATCCCAAATCTGGACAATCTCTTTACCTTTTAGGTGAGTGTATAAAAATGGATTAGATAAATTAAATGTAAGTAGGTCTATGCCTATATTAAGTACGTAATTAAATGAAATTGCTGCAATGTAAGATAAACTTAATATTTGCATCGTTTATTGAATTTAAAAAAAGGTGGAATATAGGATGAAAACTACATCCAATTTTTCTTCACAAATAAACGCTTAAAAACATGAATAGCCCATTGATTATAAAGCTTGACTTTTGGGATCATCGCATTGTTTGATACTAGGTAGGCCTATATTGCTATTCGTGGTGAAATACTCTTTTGGGGTAGAACCAATAAGAAATTACATCCAACTATTACAAGTAGCCTAGGCTCATTAAAAATGTATCAAAATTAGTTTAAATATATATATATTTTGGTACAATCTAGCAGATAGCGTGCTAAAAGTACAATTGAGCTATGGATATACTAACTCGAATTACTTTATGTCCACAGGTCGTTGTTATGCTAGTATTGGCAAAGTTCATGACGCTTTTATTGCTTACCGCAACTCTGTGGAGAAGTCCGAGGGAAATGCCGACACATGGTGCTCGATAGGGTAAGACATCACACTTTCAAACAAAATTCATGGACTCTAGAACCCCTGCTATAACATTCCCAAGAGAAACATTTACTCCTTTCTATAGATCAAATTTTCTAAACTAATAGGTGGTTCCATTCAGAATTTTGGATTCCTTGTAGGGCTGAGTAATTTTTCCACTATACTGTAGTTGAACATTTCATGATTTTCAAACCCATGTAAGTTAATTGCACAGGAATAACATTCTGCCCCCATTTGACAAATTGCAAACCTCAGTTTGAGATGTTAAAAGTGTTCTGTTAGTTTATACTCTTTTTTAACAATATTTGTTTTCTAATCAATACCGTATCACTTTCATTTCACCTGAGTAACATATTCATTGGTTGCAAAATGTTGTAGACCGTGTTTTTTCGTCTATAACATACAAATTTTCAGAACACTTGGAAAATGTTATACATGGGTTTTGTTGTCCATGTGAGTTACATAGGGCCTATATTATATTGTGTCTCTTATCACAAAACCATAAATTCACCTAGCAGTGCCAGTCTTATTGCCAGTATCATGTATGAAGCTTAGGCCACATTGTTGACAACAACGTGCGAAGAATAGTATTGCAGATGGTAGTGTAATTTCAAGTATGTTGTTTTAGATGTTAAACAGCAAATTGACATAGAAACTTATCCACATACATGTAACGTCAGTTCGAAATATCAGGAGTTAAAGGGATAGTCGGGTGAAAAACTAAAGAACTACCATTTGTAGATGTCCACCTTTAAATATAAAAAACATGACTAAAAGATACAATACTTTAAAAGCAGGCGGTTAAAAAATTAAAGAAAACGCGATTATTTGGTTTGGTGCTACCAAGTAGCACCGAGCAACTTTTCTCATGGTAATTCCCATATAAAAAAAATGTTGCCTTGAGAAAGTAAAACCACCGCTAAAATAGGGCACTTATCAAAAATCGATCAGGAAGTTTAATGTGCATCGTTTCTCTACCGATAACATGCTTCTTAGTACGAACGTTTACTTCTACTACATACCCTGCAATTAATTTTTTTTGTGACATGATGTGTAGAAAAGTTGCAATCTGTTTTGAGCGGTACTGTCCGCAGTCGCCGAGCGTTTCGCGGAGCGCGGGCTGGTATCGTGTAACACAATGAGTCCTCTGTCGATCGGGAAGGCGCCAGCGACCTTAGAACCGATACAGTTACACTACGCTTTAGAAGAAAAATGCAGCAAGAGCTGCCGAAGAGAATCTAGTAGAATAGCTAATTGTTCACTATTTTTTTTCTTGCATTGAAGCAACCTATATCAATTGTATTTTACACATAACTGAATTTCATAGACTAATGACTAATTGGTGATTTTTTAGTTCTTCATCTGACTATCCCTTTAAACAGTAGGTCTAGTATGATTCCAAGTTAGTCTACATAATTTTTTCACTATGGTGTGTACTATTTATTTTGCCTACAGTTTTGTCCTTCGAAAAGGTTTATCTTTAAATATAATTGTTAAACTAGACAGCTGTGAGTATACTACATGTGATGAATTCCTTCCAGAGTATTGTATCAGCAGCAGAACCAGCCTATGGATGCTCTTCAAGCTTACATATGTGCAGTGCAATTGGATAAAAGTCACACAGCAGCATGGAGTAATTTAGGTAAGATAATACGGCTTGTGTTAGCCTAGTTAACTGATAACAACGCACCCGTTTGACTAGTGGTTTGATCATTCTAGAGTTAATATCGCACATTCACGTTGTAGAGAATATTTACTATAATACTGTGCAGTAAGCCTATATTGTTTAAGCAGCTACATAATTCTTGCCGATTCTTCATAATAATGGATATCTTTAATTTTACAATACTAAACAATTTTGTTTTTAAATCTATGTGTCATAATTTTGATGCAAGTAGGTGAGTAGTTTCCAGTAAAACAAGTCAAAATTTGCCTTAAATGAACATTTGTATAAATTTATTTATGAATGCTAATTTTCCCAAGTCAATGCTAAATTAATAACATTTATAAATTTGCTGAAAAAGAGCATTTTAAAAACGGGAATTATGTATTGGTTGGAGCAAAGAAACATTCATAAGACAGAGCACTAAATTCCCTAGGAGGTGACATTATTTTGTTTTACGTTGCCCAATTTTAAAGTATTTTAAAGCAAGTTTAACAGAAATAAATCAGGGATTCTGCAAGGTATGTGAACATACACCTTAAATCATTTCTTCAGTGCACTTTGTTTTTTCCAACTAGGTACTGTAGTTTAATGGCTATGATGAGATAGTATAATGGATTTTCATTGCAGGTAGCCGGCCGGTTTCTATCAGTTCAGCCCACTTTGTAATACGTGTTGTGTTCTTGCCGACAGGCATTCTGTACGAGAGCTGTTCCCAACCGCGCGACGCCTTTGCATGCTACGTGAACGCCACTCGTAACACCGGTTGCAGCGGCTCGTCGGCTCCAGTCAGCCCCAGCACAATCAGCCAATCAGCTCGTAGCCTGACGGGACCCATGAATCCCAATCTCACTCAGCGCATCAAATTCCTGCAGTCACATCTAAACAACGCTCCCATGCCCAGCATCACCAGCAAGTGAGAACATCAACAATCTAGATTATGTTTAGAATATAATTAAGGTTGCCCATCGACATCGATTAATAATCGATGTTAATGCAAATTTCCGACATCGATTTTTTTTTTCATAAATTTACACAAAATAATAATAAAAAAAATCTGTACTCCGGGGTGACAAGGTTACAACACAATATCAACTTACCAGAAGGTTTTGCGGTTTTGATAGTTTTTTCTTAGTTTTTACATTGTTAGAGGAACTTATTTTCTCCGATGTCGATTATTTCACGTTTAATGTCGATGTCGAAAAATTTCCGAAATCGCGATGTGACATCGATGTTTTGATTTCGATGTCGATGTTGTAATTTAACATTGATGGGCAACCTTAATATTAACATATATTTTATGTTTGGGTTAAGACCGTGTATTTAATGGACTATTAAATACATCTAGTCTGAACAGCAAAGGGTAGTCTCACTATAAAAACTGCGCAAAATTAATAATATTTTGAGTACGCTATACAGCACATATTAAAATGGATAAATGTGAACATTGTGGACGTGGTTTTGTAAGAACTAAGGACTAGATTTCAAAAATAGAAATATTTCAGTCATTATGCCTACTAGTAATTATCAATAAATAAAGTAGTGGCCATTTTATCATATTTTCTTTAGAAGCTTCATTTAGTTATTTCTTTCAGTGTACTACTATTTTTGGTTAACTGTGTACTTTTTACCAGCAGTAAATATGGCGATAAATTATGTGTGAGTTCTACAAGTTGCCGTAATCAATAGTTGAAAAATCAGGAGGCCTATATCGTGTATATATTACAGCTGTCTGTCTGTAAGCCTATAACCAACAGAATGTTCTGCAGATACACTCGGTATTAAATAAGTTCTAACAACTTGGCTCAGTTTGGTGGAACACTCCGACAAACGCATGAGCACGTAAACCTACACTAATTACATTATCGATGGTAATTGTGTTCGTCTATCAAACCCATCTAAAGTCAGTTTGTTTCTAAAGAAAAACAGTTATTTAATTGCAGGCCTACTCAATAGTCAATACTTATAATAAATTCCTCTCAAGTTGGACTTGTCCTTCGGCCATTAGCTCCTTCTAACTCAATCTACCTAGATGCAAGTTTTAAGCGCTGATCATTTTACTAATATCCGTTTTGTTTTTTAAGGCGTCGGCAGCTGCCGTCGATAGAAGAAGCGTGGAATTTGCCAATATCAGCTGAGATGTCTTCACGACAACAGCAGCATCAGCAGAGCCCAACACTGGTTCAACAGCGATCAAACAACAACACTCCGCAGTATCAGAAGAGCTACCAACAGCAGGGCCCACCGCCACCCTACCCTGCGCAAAATAACTCTGCCAACAAGAGATTTAAAGTAAGGCGACTGAAAATAATGATGGTTTTATTGGAAAGTGTTAAAAATCATAGCAGACAGGTCTAGGCTTACATAGTCACTAAAACATAAGTCATCTGTGGTGGGTTATGTGGCTAGGTTGCAGGGCAGAGATGTGTGGAACCCAGGGACGTAGGTTCTAATGAAAGGCATACGTTTCTGTAACCATTCTTCAAACATGTATGTATCAGTTCCAAACATTAATTCCTTTGATATAGGCTTACAGACATTAATCCAAATTACTCAATGTTGTCTAAACTGTAGTAAATAAATAATATATTAATATTATATATATATAACAGTAACAGAACAATTTTACTTATATATTATATTTATATATTTAAATATTTATTCAAGAAACACTCTTCTCGTGGATGTTATGTGAAATCCAGAAAAATCTAAAAAAAATCCAGACATTGAATTGCCAGTCCCGGTGGTCTAGGGGTCAAGGCGCCCACCCGGCAAGTGGGAGACCCGGGTTCGATTCCCAGTCGGAGTTGGTTTTTTAATTTCTGGATTTCACATATATTTCAGTGTCATCGTCATTCACCATTTTCACGGGGCTCTACGAATTGATGTCTAATGCTGCAGAACTGTGAATGAGAATATCGATTTGTTTTCAGAGCGGTGAAATGGTGGAAGGCCCGCCAATGGTCGCAGGAGGAAGGCCCGCGCAAAGAGCTTCGCCCCCACCATTCTATCTCTCACCGCAACAGCTACAGATGCTGCAGTTCTTGCAGCAGAACGCTGCCAACCTTTCGTCACAACAACAGGCAAGTGACTGTACCCCTTTAACAGAGGTGGACAATTTTTGATCGACTGCCCGCTTGCCCGACAAGTGAAAATTTCATGCTGGCCCCTTAAAACCTTGAAAAGAGAAATGCAATGTTCGTTTTTCTAAAATGTTAACGAAATAATAATAATAAAAAAAAAATGGAATTGCCAAATAGGACTATTGTGAGCAATGTAAACTCTCAAATTCAGCATGTGACTTGAAGGTAGGTTGTTGGATCCTATCTATATGGTCATGCAACTTAGTAGAGACCCAAGTTTTCTTGATGAATATGACTCCATGTGTCTTGATTTTCTGCAGGGCGTATTACAACAACTGCAACATCAATACCGACTAATGCAAGCGCATCAGCAACAGCTACGTTTGCAGCAGCAGCAGCAACAACAACAGCAGCAACAGCAACAGCAACAGAGGGTGGTCTCGAGACAGCAACCACCCCAATCGCCATCACAATTCACCTCATACCAACAAAGCTCAGTCATCAAAACTTACCAGATGTCACAGCAATCGGTAATATATGTACCTACTAAATATCAGTGTAGATAATTGGTTAAAAGGTACAGGGGATTAAAAACAAAATTCAATGTGTTATTTTGTCTGTTTTTTCCCACTCTGTTACCTCTTTAAATATTACTCTACTAACAAGCCATTTGGCATCTATCACATTCAATTGACAATTAAATTCAATGAATAGCCAAGTGATAGTAAGAATAATAAGACTATGACTTAAATATCGCATGACATCCGTACCCAAGCCAGTAAGCAACCTGGCAAGGGCCATGGTTAGCCAGATTAACGCATAATCGAACATGGCCCTATGCTGGCTTCTGATAATAATAGATCGATGTACTTTTGCGGAGATTCAACCAGCCATAGCTATAGCATGTACGCATCATCTTAGAATGTAGAACTGACGGTTGTTAATGTTTTTTTGTGTAGCCAGCACAAGCGGCAACTGTGACTCCCCAAACCGGCTTCACCGATACTTCTGGAGGGTACAACAGTGCGGCCACCCCGAACCAGCAGTCCCCGGGCATGCCATACAACAACAGTGCTGCCACTACCAATAACCAACAGCCTTACAGTAACAATGCGGGCACTCCCAACAGTCAACAGTCCTATAGTAACAACTCTGCCTCAAACAACAACCAACATCCGTACAGTAACAGTGGAACCACTCCAAACAGCCAGCAGCCGTATAAGAGTGTGATGGCTGAGCAATATCACCAGCGAACAGCGCCACAACACCAGTACCAATATTCCAATCAAACGACTACAGCATTTTCACAGGTAAACCCTTTCTAATACATTTTTCGGAAGATTGTCAGTAATCCTTTAATCCGTATCACTTTCGCTTATTATTAGCGTTGCTGTTCGATAAATATCTATTATTTTATGTTGATCGATCCAACAAACAAACCCAAGCCATTAGGTGTGTTCTTTTGTCCTGTGATGCTACCAATGCCCCTAATATGTACCTTAGAGCAATGAAACTTTTCTAGCATTTCTGGAAATGACAGGAAAAGAGGAAATATTCATATAACCTAACTGAAAATAATACTGTTTAAAGCTAGACTCTTCCACCAATAGCCTACAAGATCCAAAATCTTAGAGGCTGCTCCTGTACTATAGGCCTAGTAATTTATTTTAGAATTTGATCATAATGAACTTCAATTCATGAATCAATTGACATGATGCAAGTAAATGTTGGGACAAGTAAGTGTTTGGGACTGTTGAATGATGATTATTTCAGTAATTTTCTTTATTTTAAAATAAATATTCCAAAACAGCTATATGAGATAATGGCTCTTGGTATTGGTAACCTAATATCAGAGAGTCAAGTGGTTGTTTAAATGCCTGCTCATGTTGCATGCCATCATGGCCCTACTGTTTATATGAGAGTAATAAATTATGTAAACTCCCCCCCCTCCCCTATGCATTTGCAATCCCAACATAAACATGGGACACATAGATGATAAAAGCCATTAGTCCAACCCAACCCAAACAAAAGAAGTCAATCACAAATCTAGTCTATAAATGTGTGAAACTGTCCATGAGCCACAGGGAGATCTGAAGAAAAAGAGAGAGAAGGGAAACATAATGCTTGCCCTATTTGTAAATGTTTATGTTAGCAATAGTGAATTGTCAACAGTCCCCTAACAGCCAGCCAGTCCAGTGCAGTTTGTGTTGGTCTTTAGTTCTGTGCAGTTGTGTTTTGCTAGAAGACTTTGCAGGCATTTCCAGAAGTTTGAGAGCATGTGAGTTTTTGTGGTGTGAGGCAGTTATTTTGGATCCTTTGAATGCTATAATAGACCTAGGGTATGAATGGTATCAAAAAGTGAGTCAGCTTGTTTACATTCGTATTTTTGATAACTACATTGTTTCTGGATGTTGAATTTATTTTTTGAAACTGCATTTTTCCTTCTGGTAGAGACGGATTTTGAAAGTGTCCCAGGTGTCCCATTAGAAAGAGAACAGTGTTTTTCTTTCTTTTATTGGCATTGGTGATATATCGAATCCTTTTAGCCACCTTTCTCACATGAGGTCTGGATTGTATCTTTCAGATTGAAATGTGGAAAGATTATTGGGTCCCACATGGTGAGTTGAGGTTATAGGTTAGAACATGAAGATAAATGCATACAACTTTAGGTCATTTTTCAGAACAAAGAATATATACTTTGAATCCTCATCGCCATTGTAATGTCATGAAAAGGTGGCAGGTTTAAAGGATGACTTTGGATTTAAACGGGAATAAAAAGTATCCTGATGATAATCTGGCATTGCATTTGCAAGGTGTGTATTTTGGTAATGAAAATGTGGGCATAGGAAAAGAAGAAGAAGAAGGTAGTGATATTATTTGCATGTGTGTGTTTAGTTCTTACAACAGTTAGGTAACATGGGAGGGAGGGAACAGCAAAGTAAGGTTAATGTAGGCCTCTGGCCTAGTAGGAACAAATAATTATTTGGAGAAAAATTGTGTGAGGTCACAACCCCTTAAATTGTAACTTTGCAATAGAAAAAGAAGAACACTACTGCTGCTGGTTTGCTGTATGCAAGCTCCAAAGATGATGCTGATGGTAAGTGCAGGCATCTGAACTGGTAGACCTAGGCCTAGGCCTATATGAAGTTTTTGGTAGTTAATCTGTTTTGGCCTGGGTGACAAATGTGTTAACAAGGGTACAATGTCCACTTGTGTTGGTTTGTCAGTGGTCATAAATTACTCCCCTCTAATGTCCTGGTTGGTGTGACGTATGTCATAGTTAAATTAGGATATTTCTCTACTTCAGAAACACATTTATTTTACTTAGAATAAACTGCAGCAGTAGTAAGTGTAAGCCTATTAAAGAGTCCAAACCCATTATGGCTGCCTCAGGTTATGTTATGATAACATGGTCTTTGTTGTGCTTGCAGATAAGTTCCAGTACAGATATTCAGGACAGCAAAGACATATCTGTTTCGGACCAGGAGTTACAAGCTCTACTGTCTCAAAAGGATATTGCTACGTCCTTAGCTGAAGACTTGCTCAAACATTTCGGTTCAGACGACCTTGATACCAAGGACGAGGACGTTTTGAACCCCAACTCTGCTGCCACACTAAGTTCGGGACCTTTCTCTCCCTCGAACCTAGAGCCAGCCAGCTCTGCAGTTAGGTAAGTTGGAGATCTTTCAATTTGTGCTTCTTATTTGTGTCTTTCAATTTCTTGTTATTTGTGATTTTTAATGCAAAATCGGGCATTTTAACACCTTCATACATTGTCAGGCATAAACTTACATTGACTGTGTTGGCCTGACATTAAATTGTTGACATGTTTTTTCATGTGAAATCTAGTTGATTTTTCGTGACAAAATATTATTTAATAACACGAAATTTTATACTGAATTAAGTTGTTTTATATGACAAAAAACGGATATTTTATTCATCGTTAATCTGTGGCCCTATAATCAGTACATTGGAAGTAGGCTTAGGCCTAGATCACTTGATGGCAAGCCTATTCTAGACGAAATTGAAAAAAGTTTCATTTGAATCGGGCCTAGATACTTGAACATAATATGTACTCCAACTCCTATGACATTATTGCACATGGTTGCGACTGACATAACATCTTCTTTCTTCCAGCTCAACGGGATTGCCATCCTCCTTTAACAATCCTGCAGGGACCCCCACTGACAACGTAAAGAAGTCGTCCTCCCCACTTCCAGTAGAGTCTTCGAATGCTCAATCTAAATCAGACAATCAAAGGTTGGTCTTATGTTAAATCTATTATTGCACAGATAAAGCTAGAGCCAGCTGTTTTCAAGAGTTCCATTGTGCCATTTTCCATTTATGAACTTTAAAGTGTGTACTTCATGTGGATTACCTTTGCAATCAAAATATGTATTTAGAAATATGAAACATGGAATAATTATCCTTAAAACTCCTTAATGAACTTAAAATAAGCAATAATAAACTAGAGATACAACCATCTTATACAACAGTCTTCTCTCTTGTCAATGTCAACTATTATATCATACTGTATGCTTATTTTAAAAGTAGATGGAGAGAGAGAGAGATAGAGATAGTAATAATGCACCACATTTAGCTCATATTACGTCTGTGTTGTAATAGTGAGCTGTATTTCATTGTGGTATGTTTGTTTGTTTCAGGGATCAGTTGCTAGGTGGCAGTGTTGCTGTGAAAAGTGAGACAGGATCTCCGGCTCGAAGCCCGAGCACGTTTAGTGACCTGAAAGAGAGCGGAGTACTCGAGCTGAGCCAACTGATAGAACCTAAACCTGAAGTAGAGTACACGATTGAGATGGAAGCGAGTCAAGTCTTGGACGCTTGCCGGTAACTAATGCTTTTAGGTCTTATTCTTGCCTGAGTGATAACTAGAGGCATTGCATTTTCGCGTTTTGTGAAAGCGCGAAAAATGTCAATGTGCATTTTTTGGCAATTTCTGGACGAAATAGGCCTATACCATTCCAATGGTGGGAAAATAAAAACACGAAATAACGCGATTTTTTTTTCAATTCACCATATATCGTTAAAAATGCCGAAAACACGAAATACCTGCGAAAACAACCATTTTTCCAGTTCTCTGCGAGTATTTCGCGATGTTATGTCAAAAACGGGTAATTTTGACATATTCATGGAATTACGTAAAATACGGGAAAACAGATAACTGCTTTACCGACCAGAAATAAGTCGAACCACATCATTGACTCGAGCTCGCATCGATAGAAGAATCCCACGATTTCGATATATTTTCGACTGCCGCTTGCATGACGTCAGAGTCAGACGCTCAGCAGTTCCAGTTTGTTGATAGTTTTCTCGATCTTTGCACGTGTTTCGTACGAATATGCCGAGAGTAGCTATTTCAATTTATGAAAGAGAGGCCGAGTATAAAAGCGAAGGGTTTTATGTTGCCGATAAAAAGAAAGAGTTAATGATGTGTAGTTTTTGCAATACAAGAATAGACTGGAAACGAAAGGATTCATGTGACAAACATTGTGGGGAGAGTGCAGTGCATAAGCGAAAGAAACAAGAGGCTGGCAAGAAGCGGCAATCCACGTTGGAGCACACATTTCAACAGGCGAAAAAAGCCAAGGATGACAAAAAGGAGTTCATCGTGGACACCTGCAAGGCATTTTTACAGGCCAACATACCGCTTGAAAAGTTGGACCACCCAGATCTTGGGGCCTGGATGAATAAATACATTCGAGGTAAGACAGTCTCATACTCTAGCCTAGGCCTAGGCCTACTAGGATTTAATTCCCTTAATTCAGGAGGCGGGCGCAAGGGTACAATTTAATTTGAAATTTTGCTTAGACTAGGCCTAGCCCAGTCAAACTTCGGTAGGCCTCGGCCTAGACTAGGCCTAGGCCTAGCCCAGTCAAACTTGGGTAGGCCTAGGCCTAGGTCTACATGTTTGGCCTATCATGTGGTCTGTGGTATTTCTAGGCCTAGCCTTCAGGTTCTCATTTCCCTCTACTGACAACAAAGGAGACTAGGCCTAGGCCTAGTCTAGGGCTCACAATTGTCTCGTGTGTTCGACCCTGTAGGCCTAGATGCTACCTAGGCAGCTAGCTAGACCTAGGCCTATGCTTGGATACAAACAGAAAAATAACCAAAGAATGCATGGCATTATTTAATTTTGTTACCTGTTCTGTCTAAATGATTTAAAATCTGTGTTCATTTTGTAACAAGACTCTTGTATACAATTTCTAGGTGCAGGAGATTTACCCACGGCTGCCACTATGCGAGCTGCGTACATACCTCAGGTCCGAGAAAGGGAAGAAGAAACCCTGAAGATTGAACTAGCCGGCAAAAAAATCGGGATTCTTGCTGATGAAACTACAAACCGAAACGGGCAATGCGTATTTGTAATTTTAATAAAACCGCTCGAATGTAGTGACTCTCCCAAGTTGTTTGTGGGCGGATTAAAACTACTTGAAAATGCCAATGCTCGAGAATGTTCCAGGGCAATAATCGAATGCTTAAACCACCTTGAAATTAAGTTTGAGAATGTTTTATTCATTGCGTCAGATTCAGCAAAGTATATGACAAAGTGTTTCGACACACTGTCGGGAGTACTAGGGGAACCTCTAATTCACATACAGTGCTGGGCGCACAAGTTGAATCTTGTGGGCAATATCAGACAAATTGAATTACCAGAACTCAATGAATGTGTGACTAAAACCAAAATGGCATTCCTAAACACCAGAAAACGTAAAAACGAGTATTTGCATTTCCTACGTGAGAGCCACCCAGACAAAACGGCCAAGCTATTTCCAGCTCCGGTAATGACCAGGTGGAATTCTTGGCACCATTCTGTTGAGTACCTTGATGAATACCTGAAAGAATTAGTCGAGTTCTTCAAGGGCCTTGATGAGGGAGGAGCTGGTGTGCAGTACTTTAAAGGACTGTCGACTGAATCTGTTGCTATGATTCAGTGTCAAGCTACATTTATGCTTGAGCACTGCACTGCTACCATTCAACTCATAAATGTCTTGGAGGGGAACAGCTATCCTTATTCACATAAGGTTGCAGCCAAAGTTTCTGACCTGCAAAACAGCTTCGGCATCGTCGCAGATGGGCACTTTGGGCCAAAAACTGAAGAAGCCATTTTAAACAGCAAAGTGAAAATGGTAACCAAACATGCTTTAAATGCACAGTTTTCATCTCTTGGTGCCAAATCAAGAGTAAAACTGGCATCTTTGGTAGGAACGGATCCGGCCAAGGTGTTCTACAAATCGATGGGGAAGCTGTTTGATCCCCGCTGCATTGCCAACATCAGCAATGATGAAATCCTTCAATATGGTGCAAGAGTTCCGTTCCTGTCCGAACAACCAAAGAAAGTTCAGTTGGAAGGCCACGCTGCTCTAAGGACTCGAGTAGCAGATCTTGTATCAGAAGGCAAAGAAGTTTCGGTGATGCAGATTCTACTGAGCATGAAAGACGACCATCCAGCATACGTTGAAGATGTCGTGAAGGCCATGTGGGTCCCAGCAGCCAATGTGGATAGCGAGCGTGCCTTTTCCACCTATGGAAACATCTTGACGGACCGACGTACAACTTTAAAGCCCGAAAACCTTGAACTAATGTTATCTTTGACTTTTGACACCAAGTAGCGAGTGCTGCCAGGATCAATGTTTGTGTTAAAATTACTTAAGATTATTCATATTTTGTATGCATGGGAGTCCTTGCACCCCTTTAAATAAATAAACTTAGGCCTACCCAGGTATCTTGACATTGGTGTACCCTGAATTTTTGTTTCTTTGCTCACACATTAACATTCAATATTGTCAACCTAACTCAACCAGTTCCAATTTTGAATTCCTACTTTTCGTTACTTTGTTGTATGTAACCATTATTTTTTTTTAACACCGATAAATGGTGTATTTATGTTTTTTTCGTGTTTTGAAAACACCGAAAAACGCTAGTATTTATGGTTTTATTCACCGCATTTGTGTTTTGAAAACACCGATATTTAAAATTTGAAAACACCATAAATATTTGCCTCTAGTGATAACCTAATATCATTAATGAGCATGTTAAGTAGTAGTAGCTGTAGTGATCAGCCTAGTCCCGCCTAGTCCCATAACCTACTTACAATGTTCCGAGAAAAAAAAATTGGATTTGATACGCTTATACTAATATAGATATGTTTTGATATGGTCATCAATCGTACGCTTGCGATTATCAACTACAATTTTCATATTGAACGGCAACCCTACTTATTTCATGTGCACACTTAATTAACTCGTAACTCTCGAGCTTAACGCACATAAGGGAATTTCATCTCGACTCACATTGTATGCAATTGAATTACAGTACAACCTTGATATAACGTCGCTGAAAGGACTATTGATTTTCGACGTTATGTCAAGCGCGACGTTGTACCAGATTATCAAAAAATTATCAAAAAATAAAATTACACATTATCATTATGGGGGGGGGGGGGGGGGGGGGAAGCGGGGTAGACGTTTGTATGGCCCCCTATCTTAGGTATAGACCTACACACTTCTAATTTGGCCAGGGCTATTGTGAGTCGGCTGTCACCGCTATTATCAAGGAGGAGGTGTGGGTGTTTGTACGTGGCATGTTGCTGCCACAGGCTCACGCGAGCTCCCCCCTCCCAACCATTGACCGCCTGGAGAGTTACGGACTAAGGGAATAATGGGCAATGTCAAAGATAAAACGACTGATAAACAAATAAAGATAAAATTTATTAAAGGTCTAAACATAGTCCTACTCCTAGTCAAAGATATATTATGTCAAAAGATAATGTATCATGATAATATGACGTGTCTTGAATTATCTAAGCTCTTAGCGCTTGAAGAAGTCTGTTATCTTTAACTGAACTTACTAGATTTTGTATACACATTGTACAATGCCCCGTTTATATTTAGTAACTGCTTTTGGACCTCGTCACTTATTTGGTGCGCCACTAAATAACTACGAACGGTTTCGTAGGTAGCCATAGCTTCTTGAAACTTCGGGGGGCTCTGGGGCTTCTACAACGCTGTCTACGTCGCTGAGGTCGGCACCATCAATGGTCTTATTTTCCTCGATTATATCATCAACTGACAGTACCGCGCTTGTCACTAAGTGGCTGTCAATTTCGAAAAATTCTTCCATTGTACAGGCTCTGCCTAACCTCTCCCAATCTCCCGGGGCGATCTTATTAGGCGGGTTCTCGTCATTGCTCTCGTCATAGGCCTCGTCATCGGCCTCGTCGTCAAACGCCTTTCACGAAAGCAGCTTTGCGAAAGCATTTCGCTATTGTTTCTGGTTTGACAGTAACCCAAGCCCAAGCAATGAATGACATTGCCTAACAAAGAAGAGGGACAGAGTTGTTAAACCTACACAGCCACGCACAACAATCTACCGAAGGTCGCTGAAATAAAACGCGGGCGAGCAAGGCCACAGCTGCCGCGAAGCGGAGTGCGTGGCGGGCGGGGGATGCGGGGGGGGGGCTGGAATGTGGCAGCGGTGGGGTAGGGGAGGAGGGGAGGATAACGCGGGAACAATGCCGTCGAAGGGTCGACTCAACTTCAAGTTGGGAATTGCGAATTCCGTGATCGTGTTCGGCGGGAAAATCCATGTTAACAAGGAAGTTTGCATCATGAAACGACGTTATAACGCTCGTTTGACTGCTGTACGGTCCGAAAATAGGCGTCGTAATTGTCGGATACGACGTTATATCAAGGGACGTTGTATTAAGTTCTAGATAACATTATCTCTTATGGGAATTGGCCGGGACTTTGTCAAAACGACGTGATAATGCGAACGACGTTGTATCGTGCGACGTAATAACAAGGTTGTACTGTAATAGGTACTAATCGATAATGCTTTGTTGTGTTTTCAGTGGCTACGGGCTGAACGGTGTTTCGAACTGCAGCATTCTCTCCGACAGTGGGCCACCCCCACAACCCCCCGAGGCTCCATCTCAGAGGCTGACGAGGGAGCAGTTGCTACCCCCCACTCCGTCTGTGTACCTTGACAACAAGAAGGACGCGTTCAGCCCTCAACTTCAGGAGTTCTGCCTGAAACATCCTATTGCCGTTGTCAGAGGCTTGGCAGCAGCATTGAAACTAGGTAAGCAAAGGGTTGCATTGCATTGCATCAACTAATACTCACTGAATAGATGAGCTACATAGCTTAGCTAGTGTTACAAATGCAGCAAAGAGTCAATCTCCTTAAAGATTTGAAACACATTTTAATTTTTGAACTAGTCGAGTCCACTTTTACCGAACCTACGGGAGATACAAATTTACTTTTGTTAAAACCGAACTTTGTTTTATGTTGTTTAATATTATGTGGTTTTACTTTTAAAGAGGAATAGACCTGGCTTCCTTAAAAGAGGTACTTCCTTAAAGTGGGCTTCTTATAAGTGGGCTCGACTGTATTTAGAGATTTTCAGGTGTTTTATACACTCTGGACTTTTCCATGTTCGTTTGAGTTTGACCCATTTCCGTGGTTATTGTCGCAGATCTTGGACTGTTCTCGACGAAGACGCTTGTGGAGGCAAATCCAGATCACTCCGTTGAAGTTAGGACCCAAGTGTTTCAACAGCCAGAGGAGAACTGGGATCACCAGACTGGTCGGAAGGTGTGGGCCTGTATTAGTCACCGGTCACACACCACTATTGCAAAGTATGCACAGTACCAGGCAGCCAGTTTCCAAGAGAGTTTGAAGGTATGTACATGTTTGTTTGCACCCCATGGCTCCCATGGTGTACAATTCTAGCTATACAAATATGGTGATCACAGCCCATCCTCTCTTAAACTTAGGCAGTCTTTGAGCAATTGTGAATTTGGAACAGTTTTCTACATAGCCTACATGGTGAGGTGATTAATATAGTCTCGAGTAGTCTGGAGATAAATATTGTGTCTGGATGCTATTCTGAAGACTATTCTTTTTTTTTCATTAATATTTAATATCTTTGATAGTATTTTCAATACGTCACCTGGACATTGCATTTGGCCCGAAAGTGATGTACATAGGCTACCATCAATATTGCTTTCTTTTGTTAAGCTTATAGGCCTAGGCTTAATTGCTGCAGTTGATATAACAGCAGGTAGACATTCCTTTATAGGCCTTCTAAGAATTGTCATTTTTGAAATTATAATTCTTAAAACTCTAAAACGATTTTTACAAGAAGATTTTTGCTGCTGCTTTTTAGGCAATTTGTTAAAAACATGTATTGTAAGATTTGCAAGTCATTTTCTTGATATTGCAATTTACAAGAGATAATTCAACATTATTTTAATGGGATGATATATCCCATCCAATAAAAAGATACAAGGTATTTTATGAAACATGAGTAGGAACGAATGAGTTGAACAGATTCTACTGTAGGCCTAACTGAATATGTCCAATTAACGTCGTGTTATGTTGTCCACAGGAGGAGCGAGAAAGGCCCTCGGGATCTCACACCAACACTACCAGTAACCTGTCTGACTCGGACTCAAAGGATTCCACAGGCAACACGGTGAAGCGGAGGAAGGTCTGGACCTTGCCTGGAGGCATACCAAGTATGTAAAATACTCATCTACTATAAAACCCATTTTAGATGTTTGCCATGCGGGCTATTTAATGCGATGTCACTCAATATTTGTGAAATACTAGCGATTTACCTCAAAACACACCCTTTTTTTGTGGAAATCATCATATTTTTACCACTTCTACAAAAAAATTAACTGTCATGCTTCTAGGTGGAATATTTGATGTGCTCGTAACCTCATATTTGTTCAGTTGTTGTCTTCGCTAAAGTAATGTTTTATTAATGATTTTGTTCCTTTGCCGTAGGCTACACATACCTATTTGTTATTACAATTGTTTACTGTTTTAGGTGGTAATCGACCGGACGGCCTGCGGATGTTGAAGTTTGGCACGAATGTTGACCTCTCCGACGACAGGAAGTGGCGTACACAATTGCAAGAGCTAACGAAGCTACCGGCGTTTGCCAAGGTCGTGTCCGCAGGCAACATGCTGTCTCACGTGGGGCACGTCATCCTGGGCATGAACACCGTTCAGCTTTACATGAAGGTATATACATGTCGATACTGGATTTATTATTTATGCATGTAGATGGAATTTATGTAACCAAGCCAAGTTGTAATTTGAGTTAACTAGTGGGTTGATTAGTTCATTGTTTTATGTAATGTAATGCTGGCATATTACATGGCTTGGTTATATTTTTTGTTCTGTAGAACTAGACTTGTTTTTATGCTGCCACCCAAGCTAAAGATAAAATGTGCAAGTTAATCGAGATTTATCACGACCTCAACATTGTTTTAATTTCTACTCCATTCATATCTTATGTTTGACGACCAATGTTTGCTCCAGGTTCCCGGCAGTCGGACGCCCGGCCATCAGGAGAACAACAACTTCTGCTCCATTCATATCTTATGTTTGACGACCGATGTTTGCTCCAGGTTCCCGGCAGTCGGACGCCCGGCCATCAGGAGAACAACAACTTCTGCTCCATTCATATCTTATGTTTGACGACCGATGTTTGCTCCAGGTTCCCGGCAGTCGGACGCCCGGCCATCAGGAGAACAACAACTTCTGCTCCATTCATATCTTATGTTTGACGACCGATGTTTGCTCCAGGTTCCCGGCAGTCGGACGCCCGGCCATCAGGAGAACAACAACTTCTGCTCCATTCATATCTTATGTTTGACGACCGATGTTTGCTCCAGGTTCCCGGCAGTCGGACGCCCGGCCATCAGGAGAACAACAACTTCTGCTCCATCAACATCAACATTGGCCCCGGGGAATGCGAGTGGTTCGCAGTGCCGGATGCGTACTGGGGAGTGGTGCACATGTTGTGCCAACGTAACAACATCAACTATCTGCACGGTTCTTGGTGGCCTTCGTTGGAAGACCTGTACGAGGAACACATCCCCGTCTACCGCTTCGTGCAGAGGCCCGGAGACCTCGTCTGGGTAAACTCTGGTAAGTTGACAAGTTTCTGTTTGAGGTTTTCGGTGAAATTTGTATGATATATTAGTGTCATGCTTACACCAAACGTTTACACCCCCGTTTGTAAAGTCGTGTACAAGTCTGTGTCTAGGCTGAAACGATTGTTCGCATAATTGACGTTTTGAAGACGACCGTCGGCCAATAATCCTTAATTAATTTAACATTTAAAGCATAAAGGTTTCATTTAATTACTTGTTAAGTTCACAAATCTTGGTGTCCTATTTATTTATAGATAATTACCATCTAAATCCTGTTGCAATACCGTATTGACCCGAATATAATACGAGGTTTTTTTCCCTAAAAAAATAATCTAGAATCGTATTCGTATTATATTGTCGGTCTAAGGTTTTCGAAGCGTGAATTCAAATTTCCCGCGCGCGTATACATGCGCACTATCGCAGATCGACGAATCACGGCTCCGTGGCGAGTGCTCGTGCCTATCGCACTCTACCGGAGAGTTTATACACCACTCTAGCGCTCTGCTGCGCAATGTCTCCGCTAGAATGCGTTGTCGTGTTCTGTGCGAGACTGCTAGCACGAGCTCAGGCGGGGCGGACATCGTTCCATGTGTGCTAGGCGGCCCCGATCGAGCGTTCGTAACAGGTTTACTGTGGCACGGGGCTGCCTACCTCACGGGCGCTGGCCATCTGGCTCGCAGCGCCGGCAAGGCGGCAGTAGCTGACGTGCTTGGTGCTATATTGTTGTTTTTCACGATCGTATTATATTCGAGACATATGATATTTTCCCCACTGGCTGCTCCAAAATCCACACTCGTATTATATTCGGGTCAATACGGTAGGTCAGGGTTGCCACTTTCAAGGATTTTATCCTAATCTCAGGATTTTTAGAGTGTCTCAAGGATAACAGGATTTTGGGAAAAATCTTAGGATTTTCTACTGTCTTTAAAAAATACATTTAATTAATACAATTTTAAAAATTCAGCTAAAAAAGCAATGTAGACAGTAAAAGAACATCAGGTACTAGTAAAAATAAACATAAGTGACTGCATAACATTTCTCGCAAGTGGTAGTTATGGTGAGTAAAAGTAAAACGTTAAAATATATTCGAAGAAAATTCCGATTCTTATGCGTTTCTGCACCTAATGTTGACTAGATTCTCGAAAATCAGGCTGGCATAACATATTTTGGCATGAAACCTGAAAATTTATAACATTCGTTCGCAGTTATAATATGCTAATGCTGAATATAACTGTTTTCAAGGATTTCTCAGGATTTTTTTAGTTTCTTTCAAGGATAAAAAAATTGACTTGGTGGCAACCCTGCGGTAGGTACTTGTTGGTTATATGTTGCTTGTGGTTGCAGGATGTGTGCATTGGGTCCAGGCCATTGGGTGGTGCAACAATATTGCGTGGAACGTGGGTCCACTGACGGCCCGTCAGTATCAGCTGGCCATTGAACGTTATGAGTGGAACAAGCTGCAGACGTTCAAAAGTATCGTGCCCATGGTGCATCTCTCGTGGAACTTGGCTCGAAACATACGAGTGTCTGACCCGAAGCTGTTCCAGCTTGTCAAGTAAGTTTACTCAGTCAGTGCTGTCTTGTTAGAAAACACCTCAGTGGTGGGCCCATGTGGGGCGTGTTATACCCTGTGACCAACTGTTGATAAGTAATTACAAAACATTTGATTCATTTGTTTTCTTCTACTTTGTACTCTAGATTGCTAAAAAAAGCTTGATTTCTTGTCTTTCTCTACATTGAGACTAAACAAATCATAACTATTACTGATGTAGTACGGTACCGACCACAGATACGTAAATATGGTAATCCCCCTTTTTTTATTATAATTGCAAGGGACCATAAAACCCCCAATTTAAACGAGCACCTTCAAGAACAGTTTACCTTCTAGTAATCACACTGATGGAATTGTTTTTCTGTTTATAGGAATAGTTTGATGCGCACTTTGCGTCAGTGTGCGCTTATCCTTGAATTCGTAAGGGCGAAAGGAGTGGAAGTTCGATTCCACGGACGTGGCAAAAACGAGATTGCCCATTACTGTGGTCAATGTGAGGTAAGCCCAATTTCATTTACTTCTATGGAATGTTTTTTTCTGTAATTGTCATTTATTTGCAGCATGTAAAATGTGTGTACATATTGCAGAGTGTTACAAGCAAATAGGTTGTAACTTTAATACAATTTTGTGTACATTATAACCTCACAGTAGGCATATTCGTATTCCTCATCGTCATCTTTCGCTGTTTCGTGATTCTGGCACGGTCAGCTTGCATTTTGCAATTAACTTATTCCACTTCTTTTTATCTCCCACAGTCGTCCCACATCTCTCTAATCTCTCTCGCTCTCTCTTGACTCTCTTGCTACAGTCCAAGTTTTTTGCTATTTCTTCCACGGACAGTCCGTTATATTAAAATTATTTTCATGTGATTTATCATCCTGATCACAAGGATTGTTTTCCTTACGCGGGTTTCCTATATTAAGTTTTCAGTTTGTTTTTACGTAGGTTACACGTCATATATATGTATTCTTTATACAGTAAACCCTCGTTAATACGAACATCAAGGGACCCAGAAATCGTCAGTTCGTAATATAAAAATTCGTAATATCGCAAAAACGTCGAAATTCAATAGTACCAGCCAAAATAAAGGTATCTACAAACAATCAATGTTTTCCAATGGATAGTAGCGCACGGGTATGATGTTTTGTGCGTGCATAGTAGGTGGACTGAGTGAGCACGTTGCAGTGAGCAAGCCACGCCCCTCAACAGCTGTAAAGCCGAGGCCGCACAGGCGGAGGGTTACGTAGAGGGTGGAGGGTGGTGGGTGGAGGGTAGATATATCGTGGCCGCACTGCAGGTCGGAACAACCTAGGTAGAATCTAGTATGAAAGTGTGAGTCGTGCTGTCAAAATGTCCCTATCAAAATTATCTAAAAGACTTCTTCTGTGTGATAGTCCCTACCTGCGTTATGGGAATTTAGGGAATGACAGGGGTACGTGGGTGCACGAGTGCAACTCCGACAGAGATAATGATGGTGAGTTTCTACGAGTTTATAAGAAGATGAGGAAGTACCCAGATACATTTTTTAACTATGCACGTATGAACGTATGAGTGCAACTTCCTTGGACACTTCAGCCCACAAAGATTTGAGAATTTTTGAGTTTTTTCTCAGTTGGTCTGCTGGGTCCCATATTGCTTTTTGCTTGTAAACTGCCGCGATGAGCTGCTCCTCCATAGTTGAGAGCCTGGTGGGTAGATGAAATTAACCAACACGACTGTTAACCTCGCTACACGCCAGGCTACCCGCTAGGCTGGTAGGCTAGGTTGGATGGTTCAGTGCGGCCGGCACCATAAGGAATGTATGTGTCGGATACTTACCTCGAGGGTTGCTTGGTGGGTATCCACCCACTACCCTCTAAGTAACCCTCCGCCTGTGCGGCCGCCGCTTAAGGGCTGGCGCGCTCATTCGATCGCGCCTGCGGGCGGAGGAGGGGGAAGGGAAAACCAAGCACCAACAAAACAAGATAGCTGCCTGCGACGACGTACGCTCGGCGGACAAAAATCTTGATATCTACGCCTACTCTGCGAGTTGAACTCTCGGACACATTATTTTGTTTGTGCGGGCTCAAAATTATTAGTTCGTATTAAACAACGAACATTATGTATAAGTACCATTCAGGGGATAAATAATTAGTTTGTATTACGTATTATGCGAAATTCGTTATATCCGTTTTATTTAACATTGAGTGTCCTATTTACGCGGGCTTACTATTCGTATTATCTGAGAATTCGCACTAACCGAGTTCGTTTTACCGAGGGTTTACTGTATATATTATATGTTGATTATTACTATTTTTTGTATTTTGTAGTGGATGTATTTATTTGTCGTGACGCAATGCCGAACGGCATGAAGGGGGTGAAAAAGAAGCGTGTCTCTACTGGTTGACCAGATCCAGCATGATGGCATAATAGCCAAATGTGGGCATTTTATAAGAAGTTTTTGTTTGTAAACTATGGGAATAAAATGATAATTTATTGAATTAAAATGAAAAACTTATTCGTTTTCAGATCGAGGTGTTCAACATACTGTTCATCCGAGAACAGGAGAAACGCCACATCGTTCACTGCATAGACTGTGCCCGCAAGCAAGCTCCGGGGTTGGAGGGATTCGGCTGCCTTCTTGAGTATCACTTGGAGGAGCTCACAACGGTCTTTGACCACTTCGTATTGCAGCCGGTGGTATGTTACTACACAATATTAAAAACGTCACGATTGCCCGAATTGTGGTTTGGTAAGAATTAGAGCTGGACCGATTCCATTTTTTTGCCGATGCCGATTCCGATTCTAGTTATTTGCCGATTCTACACACCGATTCTCACCGATGCCAATTATTTTTTACCTGTTTTTACCTTTTTCTAAAAAAAAAAAATTGTAAATGACTATGGCAATACAATTAGCCTATAGCCTTTAGCCTATATTTTGTGATTATTTATATTTATATTTTATTTTTCGATTTCAATTGGCTAGAAGCAAAGTTCAGTGTAAAAATTTAAATCTATGTTGCAGCCATTGATATGTTGAAAACAAACCTTTGTAGGCACAACTTTGACTACAAATGTTTGAGCCTAAGAATGGGTAGGTTTACTAGCTACCGTTCTACCAGCTACCATCGAGCTCACAGTCATGTTGGTTGTTGTTGCAGTCCGGCGTCATGATTTTGAGGTTAGGGAAGTTACGCCTAGGCCTAGGCCTATCAATTGCGGCTTTCAACTTAATTAGTAAACACTCAATTTCGTACACGATGGGTTTTAGGTTCGATTCGTTTTGCACTGCAAGGAAGGAATGGAAGTGGAACACTTGCAGAGCTGCTGGTGGTGGGGGGGGGGGCTAGGAAAGTAGGCCTAGGCCCAAGGCCTCGGCACAACAGACTTTTTTCAAGAGCACATGGCGCACACGAACATTTTCTTTGATTACACAATTCTTCGCGGGGCAAACACGAAAAACACGAGACGTACACTTGGCTAGAACACATTTTGAACTGGTTGAAGGGGTATCACTTCGCGAAAACATTTCCAAAGTGTTTCAAACAATCTCAAATGGAAGATAAATTATAGGCCTAGGCGCGAAATTCCTAGTTCCCACAAACTTCTAGACTCGCCACTGATAATTTTTTTCTTTCCGTCAAGTTCTTTGGTACCTCGAGTCTCGACCACAACAGGAAGTCAACTATCGATCTATCGACTTAGTGAAGTAGACTCGTGATTGGTGCACACGCACGACAATATCGACTTTCGATTATCGACCATTTCTGGAATTTATTTTCTTGGGCGCGAAATTTGAAAGAATCTGTGATCTGAAAACATTGAATCAAGAATCGGAATCGGCGGTTTTGCCGATTCTATGAAGAATCGGAATCGGTCCAGCTCTAGTAAGAATTAAAAAACTGGATTAAAACATGTAAAATATTTGTATATAGTTATGGGGTAGTTAAGAATCTACCTATTGTAATTATTTTTTACTTTTCTAATAACAACCATAATGATGAAAGCAATAAATCTAGTTTTTTAGTTCTTACACAACCACTATTTGGGCATATTTACCAGTTTCAAGTTTTAAATTATTTTGTCTTACATGTGCTCCCGATTATCAATCACGGTTTTTATATCGAATGGCAAGCCTTCTAAGTATGGATGACAAGAGGAACTAAAACCTACGGTTATTAGTTTTTAGTAATGACTTGGCATAATATTAAAAATTGTGTTTTTAGTCTGATTTTATTATCTTCTCTTGTTTTTGCAACTGATTAATAATTGTATTTTGTTCCCAGGTGAGCCCCAACAACCAGATTGGTCTCCTCTCGTGATGCGGAGAACTCGTTGGCGAATAACAAGGTTCTTGCGGCCTCGATCGACAAACTATATCCCTTCCTCGCATATTTATCGCAATCCCCAAAATGTATATATCACTATCTACCGACAAACAAATCTTAAGAGAAAACTTACGTGGGGATTTAGTGTATTAACATACTTACCAATTGAAGCTGGTTATAACACTTTCTGGTAGTATAAGGTTTGTTTTGTATGCCAAATGAAATGCATTCTTGTGTTATTTGTTTCGTGCCGTCATGTAGCTCGGACTGTTTTACCTGGAATCGTAATGCTTTCGCTTGTCCAAATTAGCGTGCCTTGCATGTCGAGGTGTTCCCGAGCGTTCTGGTACTGGTTTGGCAGTCTGTCACTACCATACCATGCATAACATTTTACATTGATACTTATCTAGAGTTAATGAAAGCGGATGTTCTAAATCGGTTTTAGATAGCCTACATTTAGTTTTTTTGATCATGTTATAAATAACATTTATAATCAAAATATATTTGTCGCTAATATATACTTTGTACTTTATACATACAAGATAGTTGTTTTTTTTAATAGTTTTATTCATCTTTTATAGGTTAACATATTACATTTTTAGAAATCATTTTTAATTCCATATGCAAATCGATCTTTTTATGTATGAACAAAAAGTAGAAACAACCAGTTGCTATATCTGGTTAGTGGACGTGAAGCGTGCCCTGGGCCCCACATCAATGTGTGTTGAGTCCCCTGCCGTGCACGCACTTGCCGAGTAATAATTCAAGGATGCACATTTTAGTACTTCATTTGACATAAGAAATAAACAAATTAGTCTGATTTGTTTGATTATTGTAACATAAGTGAACGGTTAGTAGAATCTTTTAAAATGTTCTCATTATAAGCGACACATCGAAATGTGAGACGGTATGTAATCTTCGAAACGTGATCTCATAGATTGTTGTAATTTAAAAAAGATATCGATGGTACTGTTATTATTTATGTATTCTACTGACTTGATAAGGTCTGATGTATCTCTGCGATGACATTGTAGCCGTTGTTGAACGAAGTAATCGTAAAGGATTAAGATAGGTGGTTAATCGATAGTCCAGTCCAAATGTAGACGAAAATAGCACATGGGTCAAATGTTGCCTTCACAGACATTTAGAAAATATCAATTAGCATCGACGCTAGTGGTGTTTATGACCGGGTTTCACATTTTCCTTCTAATCTGATTGATGCTTGGCGGTTTTCTTTGAATTGAAGAGTCCAAAACCATTGATTTAAGCAGCTACCTCGTATTTTCAGTTGGCAAGCCGTTGCGTATAGATGTCGAAGTAGATGCATAGATAGATTGCAACTGGTTTTGTCTAAAGATTTTCAGATTGACAAACGGCAAGTTAATGATGTAAGGACCTTTGTGGCAACCATTTATCTTACTACTAGCCTTCTGACAAACATCAAGAAACACAACAACCTTTCAATGCTCGGTACAATAGTGTGTAGTTGATTGGAACGTCATGATTAGATTCCTGCAGTGCATTTTGACACTTTATATTGTAACAGAAAATGTTAACTACCAACAAAGTAATTCTAGCCTAAAAAGTTTCTATGTTTTAGGAGACAGTAGACATTAGTGTTTAAAATGTGAAATAATTGGGCATTATAAAATTAAGTTAGCAACAAATTTCAACACTGCAATATTATCTTTTCGTGAAGAACATGTGATTTTTTGATACGAAGACTGACTGACCACTCACTGCCACAATAGACTGCTTATTGAACACTACAACGTAGGCCAACTACAGTACTTGTTCGTCCATCCAGCAGAGTCGGCAACTGAGATTCTGTGAGAATCTAGTGATTGCCAGACAAACATATAAATAATGTGAGTCATGTCGTCGATTGTTTCCCTAGTTGTTCGCCGCAAGTGGCGATCGCTATGTTTTTACAGAATCGCTCTGTTGTAAAGCATAAGAGATGTTGATTTAGTTGCTACATTGTCATAATATGTTCCATAATTGTTGCAACCAAGTCTTCTGCTACTCATTTGGCTGGTTTGAATGTATGATGCAGTCTCAACATAGTATCGCAACTTATCGTTGATGAAAAATAGAATATTTATCATAATATGCAAATACTTAAATAGTTCTTCATTTGTATGTATATGTATATCCATACTACATAAGAAGTAATAACACATGTTATTTTTCTATATTCACAAATCACTGCCATAATTTGTGATAGTATTATCTACTTTCAAGATATATAACACTGAAACATGTAAGCAAAACACTGCCTCATTGTGTAGGGCTGTTTGCTGGCTAAGAAATATAGTTCCATCTATTTTAATGGCCCCAGCCAAACTACCATTGAAATTGCCAACCACAGCATTTTATAAACAAAACCTAGATGTTAAGAAAAATGTATGCCTGTTGACAATTACTCTTGAAGCAATGACGCAAATGTAATTTATGACGTAACATTATTCCGCTTGTGTTCTTAAGATGTAACTTGTGTGATTGCCATATGGTACGACATATTTAAATACAATAACATTGTTTTGCCAAACACAAATTCAACATACAACTGTGTGCCTTCTGTAGTCTTTATTATTACCGTACATAATATTATATTATATATAAAAAAAAAACTAATTGTTGATCTCCATAGCAAACCAAACTACTGTATTACACTTTGCCAACTTGAAGAAATACTTACCATCATTGCAACTAAAGATATTTAATATCTAATTTAGACCTTTTATTCTGCTTCAAAAGAAGATGCAAAAAACTGACTTTCAAAAATTGTTTTGGTGATTTCTTTGAAAAGTTGGCAAACTCTAGGATTATCAGTCACTTCTTATGTTCTTTTACCTATGTTTTTATTTCTTTACTTAGTATCATATAACAGTTATTATTATTTAAACATTTTGTAGCAAAGTTTGTGAAAGAGCGTTGTATTATGTGAAAGAAGGGGGTTTATTAAGATGAACAATCACCCTATTTGTCTCTGTAATATTACATAGTAAAAAATAAAATACTTAATAAATCTATGAATCATGTGAAGCATCTTGCCTTAATATTTAAAACCTTAACATCCTTCCTGTAACAGTGAAACATTTAAGTATAACTTTCAATAATACAAGTTATCTAAATGACACCATTGACATAACATTATTAAATACTTTTCCACTGAAAAAGTAATAAAATAACTTGGGTAGGCCTACTGGAATAACCACCGACCGTGTTCTATTTGTCCTGAAAGAAACTTACAAATGCTCGTCTTAGGCGAGCGATTCGTGGCTAACCACTGAGACCCATTTCAAATAACGATCACTGGTTAATCACAAGTCACTCACTCATATATGACAAATGCATTTGCAAGGTTGTTTCCAGACAAATATAATGTACACACTTTCAAAATGGTAGCTATCTTCATTTTATTCATTACAGCTCACACACAAGTGCTATGTTCAGTGGCGATTTTAGGCCTAGGCGCAATAGGCACGCGCCTAGGGCCCCTCGCTCTAGGGGGCCCCCCAAATAAATGAAATAACGCAAGGACACTGTTAAGAAAAAGATTTTCCTTGAAACACTTTGGAAATGTTTTCGCGAAGTGATACCCCTTCAACCAGTTCAAAATGTGTTCTAGCCAAGTGTACGTCTCGTGTTTTTCGTGTTTGCCCCGCGAAGAATTGTGTAATCAAAGAAAATGTTCGTGTGCGCCATGTGCTCTTGAAAAGTCTGTTGTGCCGAGGCCTTGGGCCTAGGCCTACTTTCCTAGCCCCCCCCCCCCCCCCCACCAACCTACAGGGTTGGTTTAGTCACTTTAAATTAAAGTCCCCCACTGAAAATCAGTTTCGTTACTGAGTGGGTGGACTCTAAATGTCATTTTTTTTTTTTTTTTAATTTATAGAATTGAACTTGAATAGCGGGGGCCCCATATTTCTCAGCGCCTAGGACCCCAAATAATCTGAACGCACCTCTGGCTATGTTGATGCTGTGCATGAAGGATTACCTACTTGTCACTCTTTTCCTACGTATCGCACCATAAACAAACCATTACTCTCAATTCGGGAAGATAACTTCTTTCATTTACGCCAGTACTCCAAATAAATGGTAAAAAAAAGTAGGCTTTTAAGGTGTAATTTGTTTTATAAATTTATTTACCATTTAATGGCCTACACATTTTTTTCTATCAACATTAACCATTTTGTCTGTTAATATGCAATGAGAAATAGGCTTACCATGTTGACCTGTTTGTAAGCCTACCTTCCTTGATAAATTACCATCCAAAAATGCAGCAAAGTCGTGCAATGAGAATCTATAGTAAGTATCTTCATAAGTACAAATGTATCAAATAGTGTTAATCATTCTTTCTTGTAGAATAAAAAAAGGTCAAAAGGGAGAGCCTACATCTTTTAAATGTACAATATTAATCAATTATTTTCAAGAGAATTCCTCATAGTTCATTTTGTTTTAAGGTACCAGTACAATACAGGCATTTGGTTTATTAATGGAGGTACCCAGGGCATGGCATGGCTCTGGCTAAGAGTTAGTTAAAATCAAGTTAAAATCAATCTGCTCAGAAGTTTGCATATATTATTCGTTACATTATACAGTTATATACATAAAACATCTGATAACATTTACAAGTATAATCAATAAACATTGATAAACATTTGAACTTCCATAAGATTCCATTAATTATAAATAATGGCATTCGTGAGGAATCTTATTCTAAACATTTAGGAAGTCTCATTACATCTTCCAACATACATACAACATTGTAGGCCATTGTTTCAGTGCCCATTGGACTTGACATTGAAAAATATTCTATTAACTTAACAGTCAACATTAAACATCAACAGGAAATTTAACCAAGCAAACATTTTATACAAAAATACATAGTACATATATACAAATATATGACAGATATCAAGCTTGTTCTGGAAATGTCACAACTTTAAAACAAAAGTACCGGTACTAACATAGGCTTAAAAAAGATGCCATTCAAAATAAATATTAATAAATTTAATGGAAAAGTTATTTTCCCATGCACTTTTCAAGGACATTTCAAGGCAGTTGTAAAAGTTTTACCGGTATACAATACTGGTGGTCTGTCTCTACAGAACTGTTACTTTAGAACACAAATTAATACTATGCATCATTTTGTAAATTTACACAAGAACTCATTAATAGTACACTTACACATTTACTTTTTTAAACGGATATCATGGCAAGTTTACATGGCACGATATGGCCCCTGCATCTTCAGAAAATGTATTACCAATGAAGGGCCTCCTGCCACAATTTCAGGAGGGATTTGTGACAGTGGACAATTTTCAATACTCATAATCTGTAATTTAGTGCAGAGTGCCAGCTCAAATGGCAAATTATGCAAACATGGGTTGTCATTGATGTACAATGATTCTAAATTTTCCAGTGTACCAATTTCCTCAGGTAAATAAGTAAGATTATTCTCCCCAACACTCAAGTACACCAGATTTGTCAAGTGACCAATTGCTCTTGGCAATGATGTTACTTGATTAGACTGAACAATCAATTTTTGAAGATCTCTTAGGAACCCAATTTCATTGGGAAGAGCATCGATTTTATTTTCTTCTAAATCTAAAACACGCAATTTTCTCAAGTTTCCCAAACTTGCTGGGATACGTTTGAGAAGATTATTAGATAGTATTAGCACCTCAAGATTTTGCAGGCATTGGATATCATCTGGTACTTTAGTGAGTTGATTGGTTCCCAAGTTTAACTCAACCATGTTACACCAGGTACCAACATCTAATGGTAAGGAGGTCAACTGATTTTCCTTCATGTTAAGTTTGGTTAAATTTTTGGCACGGGAGAATATCGCATAGGGAATTTTATCAACGAAATTGTGCTCCAAGTTGATCGAGTAGACATTTGTGAATTGGGCTGGTCCCCCACATGGATATGAAGTAAAATTATTTCTTGATAAGGTTATGCTGGTTAAATTAGACAGACTTGACAATAAACCATCAGGCAATTGAGAAATGGCATTTCCTTCAACATTAAACTCATCCATGTGAGCACAATTACTCAAACCTTTCGGAATAGCAGTTAGGCGATTGTACCTCAAACCGAGCCTTATCAATGCCTGTAAGTTTCCAATCGAATCTGGTATATCTAGTAACTCATTATGCTGTAGATCTAAAGTAGACAAGTTTACGCAAAAACCTATTTCGATCGGAAGGTGTTCCAGATGGTTATGCGAAACGTCGAAAGTAATTAAATTTACGAGATTTCCAATGCCTGCAGGCAATTCCTTGATTTTATTTTCTCGTAAGCTCAACATGGTTAGATTAGTGAGTTGTCTAATATCATCTCCTACAACTCTGACTCGATTGAAACGTAGAAATAGTGTGGTAAGAGATGTCAATTTATAGACAACATCAGGAATTTCGTTCAACTTGTTGTGTCGTAGATCGAGCACTCGAAGAGACTTCAGAGATTCCAAAGCATCAGGTAAACTTGTGAGACTGTTCTCACTTAGAGCTAATGTTTGTAGATTTACGAGACACCCAATTTCCGATGGCAAAGTGACTAATTTGTTACCATAAAGGTAGAACTCGACAAGATGTGTCAAATCACGAACTGACGTAGGAAGGTTGGTTATATTAGACTTACTCAAATCTAACCTCGTAACACCGTCTTCCTTACAGCGAATGAAGTCTTTAGCAACATCAAGATCTGCAAGAATTGGCTTAGTTTTCTTGACAGTTGGCTTGGGTTTGTTAGACTCTGGATGCTTCACAGTGACAACTTTAGGACGGGCACCATCTCCAGGACCCAAAGAACCCGTTGACAGTTTCTTCTCCTTTACACTGTCCTTCGTATCTTTAGGAGTAGTTACAGAACTACCACATGCTTGCTCGGAAGATTCAGGCATTTTTACCTTCTTAATTCGTGGCTTCACACCACAGCTGAGTCTTTGACTTACAAAATCAATTCTATTTGTTAGTAGGCCTACACTATGAGTCAGAACCCAAAGAAACTAGTAATCTGCACTGGCCAAAACCTCGGAAGCAGCTCGGAAGGGTCTCACTCCAGATCAGTATAAAATAGTCTTAAAGATACATTTTCAAGAGCACCCAAGTTGCGTTGTTGTAGTTGTTGTCTTTTTGATTGGTATTGTTTTAATTTGTCATAGTTAGGAACTTAAATATAAAATTGTATTGGTAGTTCAGAAAATAATCTACTAAAAATCATCTTTTCAAAACTTTAAACATGAACTTTATATGCATGCAATTCGACTGTAGTTTCAAACCCGACATCTACACTTTCGGAAAGTTCAATAACTTTGCCGCTCGGTAGTGTAAAGCGCTGGTAGACGTTATTGTTGTTGTTGTTGTTGTTGTTGTCGTTGTTGTTGTTGTTGTAGGGCTTCATCTCGTTTGCAGACCGCTGCCGCCTAGGGGAAAGTCGATACGTGGTTATTACGCGGGATAAGATTCAAACGCGAACGTTCGTTGTAAGTACGTTCAAAGCCGCTAATATCATTGTCTCCTACTTGTGTGCGTCATCACATAATCCTTTGCCTTTTACTCAAATTACTTGTGATTTATAGTTTCCAGCATGCCATATGCCAGCCTCATTCCACCCAGGTAAAACTCTCTCATGATTCCCATGCTTCCTCTATCATCATCACGAACCCCAGAATAAGGTGAACGATCTGGCTCTATGTGTGTGATGTGATGTGAGGGTGGGGATCAGCTCACAAAAAAGGTCACAAAAACAAAAGAGTGCAATAAAAGTCGAATGGAAACTCTCACTTGCATCCATCATTTTCAGCCTGATGAAGTATTTTGTCAAAAACTAATAATAATTGATAATAATTTTTCGTAGAGAACCTGTACAGGGGCAATGCTGCAACTTGCGCCTGGGTTACGGAATAGTGGGCGCACTTTACAACCGGCTACAACTGCTTAAAACTGTTCTGGAATGAGGGTCCAGGTGTATTGCGGTATTTGGTATAGTTGAGACGGAATGTCCGAGGGCCGTTAGTATGATATAACTCAATCGTAGAATTCGCCTTGATGACTGAGAAATATCTTGAAACACCCTTCAGTCAAGATTGCCGCTAGCGGGTATCGAACCAGTGACCTCCCAAATTACAGCCTATCGGTCATGCAACTAATTATTTGCTCTGTAGATAGCGAACGAACACCTTCCAGGCTCTATAAGCTCCATAAATTCAAAATTTAAAAAAGTAACGTATGCATAGTTCATTACTTGATTAGTTGACCTATTAATTTACTATCCACTTATAAAAACACAGATTTATAACGATGGATAGTAAATTCATAATACACAGTTTATATGCAGTGTTGATCTGAAATTCGGGTGTTAAAAAAATGTTGTAACGTGATTCTATTTTTGAGAGTGTAGCGGTAGTTTAGCTATTCATGCTCTTTGGTTCCCTGTCAAACATCGAAAGAACATCTCAGTCACCTATCATATAAATTTACCGCTCAACACGTGTTCGATGTGTGCACTTTATTGACGTAACCGGGAATCAATAACAACGGACGGGTGCAGTGGGCGTTTGGGGGGGGGGGGAGACGTCCCACACACGAAAGGGGTCACGGGACATGCATGAGCCCAGCTGCTCGAGGATACAAAACAAAACGTGTCAAAGAGTTAGGTTCATGTTCGACATTAATAAATAGTATTTAATGGTCGTTCATCAAAAGTAAACATATTCGCTCTAATACAGGCTCGATAGACGCTCACGGCAGTTCAGGGGGTTTCCTCAGTCCTGTCCGGCGAATGTTGGGATTGAGTTAGCATTAGGCCAATGCTTGCGGCCCCCGGACATTCCTTCCCAATGTTGTACATAATATATTATTTTAGCACGGGCATACCTTGTAACATGTAAAACATATTGAAGGGCCTCGCCCACACAACCCACCCTATTAGTTCTGTAATATTCTGAAAACGGTGGTACAGCTTACTGGAGAAATGCTGATCGAAGCAAGAGTGTAGCGAGGACATAAGAGGCAGGGGAAGAGTTTGTGAAGCTGCCTGCCTCCACCCCGACCCCCCCGTCCATTCCACCAACACTCAGTACAACACATACACTATGTACAATATATACGCACCCGCACTCAGTGTGGGACGGTAGAATATGCCTTTGCCATAAAGACAAATATGTTAAAAATAATAAAAGTTGAATTTTTTTGTTATTTAATTTTATTTTACTTCATTTTATTTCATTTACCTGTTCACCTGGTAGTAAGAATCTTGCCCATGGGACAACTCATGTCCCTCAGACTACAGTATATAGCTATTTTAAATTTTACAAAGTTAAAACCCCTCCACCCCCTAGTTATGTGAATGCCATATGTATATGATTGATCATAAATAATATAATATGAAATTAATAAATACATATTAAATGATTGTCGGGTTGTCACGGGGGTAAGAGGTGGTCGCATAGCGATTGAGGGGAACGTCAAACTTATAAAATCTCAAGTCTAACTGGTGTTGTGGTATTTGGAATAAATGGGAAGGGAGAAAGGTCCGGTACGGTCTTTTTTTTACTATAACTGAACCGCAGATTCGCCTTGCGACTGTGAGGAAAACTTCCAGTCAGGATTGATGTTATTGGGTATCGAATCGGCGAACTCCCGAAATAAAGACTCATGGGCTGGACTGGACTATCTCAATCGGTTACTTGCTGTTTTTTTTTTTTATTTTTTAGCCTTTCTTTCAGCGAATCTATTGAAATGAAATAAATGATAATTTACTTGTTAGAGAGAGAGACTTTCCAATTATATTATAATTTAGCCGAGTATTTACAGCGGTATATTATGAAACAATGTTACACTACAAGAAAATACAATGAAGGCATAAGATGGTTGACATCATTCCCATCTAGCTGAATTAGGTTACCCATTCAAAATCGTAGTGCCATACCTACCCAAACTTTATACTGCGATGTGATATTGTATGTATTGGAATTAGGAGATTTTCTTGTTAGGTTTCTTGGTTTTGGTTACAACGGTCTAGGATCTCTTTAGCCTATAATCGTGCATCTGTGTTACTTGCTCAACTGTTAACTGTATGCGATATTTTATGTGTAGTATTCAAATATATTATTTAAAATTGACTATTGAGGTTTGTTAACTAAAGTTAATGGAACTATTATATCTATTGGAAAGTAGTTATAACCTCTCTTGGCACTTGCTCTATTGACATTATTTGTATGACAAGTTCCATAGCCTAGGCCTACCTGTGTCTATTCCTAAAGATTATGATCACAATGCCTGTGCAGTGTGCCCATTAGCCTACACTTGTATGTAAGGTGTTTTAGGAACAATCAAGATTTGACTGATTTAGATTTTGTCCAAATTAATAGTGTTGCATGTCATAGCTAACAGTCTAGTAGTTAGTGTACGCACAACACCGAAACACAACAATGAAACAAATGAATTGAACTGATGGACAAGCAAGCTGTCAAAAAAAATGAAGTTCTGAAGTTGGAAAAAACAAACGTTCAGAACGTTTACACACTTTCAGATAGTAATTGCTGTCCATTACTTAACATAAATTTTAACTGGCGAGCAGTTACTATCGTTACAACAAATTGTTTCTCCTCATTATTTGCAAAGATGTTACTTTGACGGCTTGTTGTTTGTCCACCAGCTCAATTCATTTATTCCATTGTTGTAGTTCGGCTGTTACGTCATATGTGCGTACCCTATTAATTAGCTATAGTAGTAGTATTCTTTATTATAGCATATCTTGCTATTTTGCATCATTACATTACATCATTATTTCATACATACATACATACATACATACATACATACATACATACATACAAGCCCATGAAACATAATAAAATAAATAAAATATAAGATACTAAACTAAATTTTGTCCCAGTAAAATACTCTTTCACCTGGGAAGGCTACTAATTTTCCTTCATTAATAAGTTTACAACAGTTTCTTCTAAAACTACTTATACTACCTTTTCTAATTTCAAGGGGTATGCGGTTAAAAATACGTATACCTTTTTCAAACAATGAACCTCCCTCTACTTTTTTATTAGAATTTCTTTTAACAAAAATATTTGCATTTTTTCTTGTATTATAATGATGGATTTCATTATTCCTTATTACTAGATTACTTAAATAGTCAGGGACAAGTCCATGTGTTAACTTAAAAATAAGCACTAGCGTATTAAGCACTATACGTTGTTTAATCCTAAGCCAATGTAATACCTCACACATTTTAGCTATTGAAGTGTCACGCTGAACTCCTAGAATACAGTGCATGGCCCTATTTTGGATTTTCTGGATCTTATCAATTTCGTTTTTATCTAACATAAATAATATTGAACTACAGTAATCAACATGTGGCGCTATGATTGATTGATAAATATTAATTTTTGATTCAGTATTTAAACATCCACCTAATCTCCTTAATAGTCCCACCTTCCTTGACATCTTAGCAATAATGTAATTTGCATGAAGTTTGAATTTTAGATTCTGATCAAAAATTACACCCAAGTATAGAAATTCATTCACAAGTTCAATCTTTTCATTATTTATTTCTATGCTAATCATGTTCTTATCAACTTTATAGAGAACTGATTTAGTACCTATTACCATCGCCTTAGTCTTACTTACGTTTGGTTTCATCTTATTTGTTCCAAACCAGATTTCCATTGCTTTCAGATCTAAATTTATATTTTTTACCAACTGGATCATGTCTCTACCACTACATACAATTAAAGCGTCATCCGCATATAAATAAATTTTACAATATTTAAGGACATTCCCCAAATCATTTATGTACAGTAAGAAAAACAAGGGACCTAACACAGATCCTTGAGGGACACCAAATTTATTTTCTTTTTCTTCAGAGATGAAATCTCCATACTTTACTCTTTGTGTTCTTAACTCTAAATACGATATGATCCATTTAAGCACTGTACCTTTAAAGCCATATAATTCTAATTTTCTTATTAATATTTCCCGGTCTACCGTTTCAAATGCTCTTTTTAAGTCTAGGAACACTGCTATGGTGAACTTTTTGTCTACCATTTCCTTCTTAATGTCATTTAATACAAACTGAATGGCCGTTTCACATCCATGCATGTCCCGGAATCCTGATTGTTCATCCACCAATATCTTATTTCTTACAATAAATTCATTTATTTGATCCTTGACAGCATATTCCAAAACTTTTTCAAAAATATGCAATGTATTAATTGGACGGAAATTTTCTATGTCAGTCGTATTAATTATTTTAGGTATAGGAATTATTATTGCTGATTTTAACATCCTAGGAAAAACGCCATCCTGTAATGATTTATTTATTATATCAGTTAATTTAAATTTAATGTTACTTAATGCTAGTTTAATTATATTTAGGTTAATTCCATCTTGCCATGGAGTAGAATCTTTTAATTTATCTGAGATTACCCTCACGACAGTACATACTTCAACTTCTTTAAACTGTTCCATCATATCTCGTTCCATCATCTCGTTAACCTTTACAAATTGTGTGGCTCTCCCGATATCTAGGCCTACATTAATATTATCAACTATTTCTTTTATACTGGTAATAAAAAAACTATTGAAACTTTCAGCAATCATTTCTTTGCCACAAATTTTTTTGTTATTGAAATATAAGTCTTTAGTTTCTTCCCCTTGTTTACCTTTATATAACATTTTTAAAATCCTCCACATCTCTTTTGGTTGGTTTTTAAATTCAGATATTTTTTCTGCATAGTAAGATCTCTTCTTTTTCCTTATTAATGCAGTTGCTTGATTTCTTTTACCTTTATATATCTCCCATGCACTTATACTTTTATTCCTTCTTGCTTCTCTAAACCAGTAATTTCGAATAGTTTGCGCTTTTTTAATATCACTATCAAACCATATGTTACTGGAATGTATGGAATGTATGTGTTGTGCCATGATAGGCCTAGTGCTTTTTATAGTAGTAGTAGTAATTATATTAATAATAATAATAATAATGATAATGATAATAATAATAATTTCGAGTCGTCGAGCTTACGGCGGCCCGAAACTTTACATTTAATTTATTAATCCCGCGTAAACTAAAATGTAGTTTGTGATAATCGTGATGGCGGTGCTTGTACATTTGGCACACATTCAAGTTTCAAAGGCGCAGGTGTTACACGTTTTCTTCTTGACATGCTCAGCTCTGGACATTAGGCGTGCGAAAGTTGGGTGTTTGTTATTGCTGTTTCGAGTCTGTGTGAAGGTATTTATAGTTTATTAACTACAGGTTACGATTGCACTACGCGCTGCCGAGAGTGCAGAGAGGAATGCAGGGCCTGGGTTTATCAGCCTAGGCCTAGGCTGTTGTCTAAATGCATTCCTATGTTATTCTGATGCTAGCCTAGGCTAGGCCTAGGCCTAGTAGGCCCTAGGCCTAGGCTTACCTAGGCTACTCCTATAGTGAAGGGAATTTAATGCATTTTGATAAAGTAGGCGTACTCGTTGAGCTTATGTGCTAGGCCTAGGCTATACAGAAGCATCTAGGCTTCAGTCAATGTTATGACATGTTATCTAGGCCCAGGCCCCTACCTTTGAATTTTGGGGGCATTTTTTTGTTGTTTATTTTTATATTTTCTCTTCATGGCAAAAGATACCGGATGCTAAAATGCACTGTCTCTCGCAGATGCCACTTATCGACTAGCCTAGGCCTATTTCTTATGGTTTTTCTGGGTGGGGCGGAAATTGTACTGTGTGGGGGGTGGAGATATACCTAGGCTGCTCTGCAGTTTAAACATTATGATGCCATTAAATATATAGGTGTGCCCATTTGGTTAATGCCAAAGTTTCAGGCTAGAAGACCCCCTCAGGGGTTTAGCCCCCATTAAATACAAACTGCATGGTCATGGACTGTCAGTAGGGTATTCACGGAGTGAATCTAAAAAACTTTTTTTCAACGAAATGCAACAAAAATCACTTTTATATGTTACCTGTTACTGTATCTTTCCAATTATGTAAGGCGCATGCTTCAAAAAGTACATATTTATGTTTTAAATCAATTTAATTCTGTTGAATTAGCTAGAGCCTATGCCTAGGCCAATGCACGCCATTCGCCATTGTTCAACACTAGGATGAAGAGAAATATCTCTGCAGCAAAATAAGTGCTTTGGTTCTTTGTTATCAGCAGATGCACCAACTTAAACATAAGTTACTGTATAATAATCGCAGTATTTTCTATAATTTACCCCTTCTTCAAATTTGAAGAAGGGGTAATTTGAAGAAAGGGTTATTATTTTAAAATAAATTTATACCCAAAAAATAAATTACCCCTTCTTCAAGTTTGCGGGCGATATTCGGTTTCATTTCCTACGTTGGCTACTGAATCAACGTAGAACAGCTGATTGTAGCATCCAGTAGGCTGTGTGCATGTTGCTAATGGTGAATGGCGTGCATAGGCATAGGCTCGAGCCAATTCAACATAATTAAATTGATTTTAAACATAAATACGAACTATTTGAAGCATGCGCCTTACATAATTGGAAAGATACAGTAACAGGTAACATATAAAAGTGATTTTTGTTACATTTCGTTGAAAAGGAGTTTTTTAGATTCACTCCGTGAATACCGTCAGTAGGCCTAGGCCTAGGCCTATGTAGGCTCTAAAATAAAACATAAAATACTAAATTTGTAAAGTACCATAAGTGTGTTTAGTCTAGCCTACCCACTCAATTAGGCTAGCTACAAGAACTGATTTTCAGTGGGGGACATTTTATACTACCCTTTATTATGTGCTTCGTTGCTGTGATGGCTCTGAAGTCACCGTTGACTTATAGACATAGGCCTACATCAGTATTATATTGATAAATTAAACTCAAGTTCCAAAGTTTCCTCATGCTTGGACCAGGGTTTGAACCCTGGACCTTCTGTATTGGAAGCAAGAATAAACCCTCTAGACCAACAAGCCACACAATGATTCCTCCTGTTAATGTACATTCTTTTTCTCATTTTAGAAAATCTTCAACATGACAGAAGGAAAAAGACCTCTAACTGCCAATGATTTTGGGGCCTTAATAGACTCAGAAAAATTTACTACAGCTATGTTAAAATTAAATACAAATCTTGATGGAACCAATGCTCTGTTGGATGTTGTTGCAAAGTGTGACCTTGATAAACTCAGTGTAAAGGATCAAGTAATGTTCGATTTGTACATGGCATATTCAGTAAACTCATTATATTGGATGTTTTTGCGGACCCAAGGGATAAATCCAGCAACACATTCAATAAAGAGAGAAATTAACCGAGTGCGAGAATGTGTTGGAAGGGCTAACAAAGTTCATAATCGTAAAAATCCTAAAAGTTTGAACAAAGAAGCTGCAAAACGTTTCATTCGCAGTGGTCTGTGGACACCTGGTCAGAAGCCTGCTGGAGGGGTTGTCAAGAAGTTTGTTCCCGCAAATGTAGAAGCAACTGCCTCTTCATCATTGAATAATGTCAATGAGAAATCTGGTGAAACCAGGCCCTTCAAAGCTCCAAATGGTAATACCGAACGTGTAGGACAGGTAAAAGCGTCATCCTCGTCAAGCAAAGTCAATGAGAAGCCGGTTGAAACCAGGCCCTTCAAAGCTCCAAATGGTAATACCGAACGTGTAGGACAGGTAAAAGCGTCATCCTCGTCAAGCAAAGTCAATGAGAAGCCGGTTGAAACCAGGCCCTTCAAAGCTCCAAATGGTAATACCGAACGTGTAGGACAGGTAAAAGCGTCATCCTCATCAAGCAAAGTCAATGAGAAGCCGGGTGAAACCAGGCCCTTCAAAGCTCCAAATGGTAATACCGAACGTTTAGGACAGGGAAAACCGTCATCCTCTTTATACAACAGTGTCAACAAGAATGGTGGGGAAACAAAGCATTTCAAAGCACCAAATGAGAAAATGAATGTTTTCAAGAAGTTTAATTCTACTAATGTTGGAGCGGTACAAGCTGGGCCCTATAAGCGGGGTGGTGACACCAAGAACTTATCTCCATTTTCAAGAATCGGCAAAGATTCAAAGTATAATCCATATCAATATAGGAGAGATAAAAAGCACAAATATATAGCTCCTCACCTGCAGAAAGGCCATAAGACAACCTTCCCTGATTCACTTTAAAGAGAAAATTTCACATTTTTGTTTTTAAAATACTGTGGGCCTATATATTGTTCAAATTTGTTGTTCTGAAATACTTTTGCTGAAATATAACTTCATGATTGGCCAATAGTAGCATTAGTGTGATCTAGACAAAATAGTTACATAATGGAAGGACTGCAAAATTAGTAAATAAAAAATAACTTTCACAAACAAATAATGACTCACAAATTATGGTTGCCACTATGTTACTTTGCCAAGTGTTTGTAGAATTCCTCAAAATTTTAGTTGTGTTTATAATTTATTTGCAAGAATAATGGTGTCTACACTAAATTACTTGATTCTAAATTTGCAGTAGGGTACACTAATAATTTAGGTAAATAATAAAAATCGAATTGTATGATGATAGGCCCAATCAAGTCAAACATGAGGCTCTAATTAGGCCTATGGTAAAACCACATTTTATTTATTGTGTTGTAACTTGTAATATATAAATTATGATTGCAGCTCCACTTGCTTTTGTTACTAAAATTAACGCACAAAAGTAGGCCTTACGAACACCATTTTCAAACAACCGCATTGACAAAATTACTACTGCTTTTAACTTATTCTAATTTTGGAAGCTACTAATAAAGGTTGTTATTATTAATAATAATGAATGAAGTAATAATGAAGCTAATTACATATTAATTAGTAGTGATGACATCGGGTAGTAAATATTGGAGTCGGCTCCTGAGCCTTAGGAGTCGGGTAGGAGTCGACTCCTCGAATGACAAAAAGATAAAGTAAAAGCGATTAATTTAAACCAATACAATACGGCCGGCTGGCCACCACTAGTCGAGTGATGCGCGATCGGCGAATATTGGAGGGAAAGGGAAACAGACCGCCAATACATGATACACTTACACACAGCAACCGACTTTTGAAGGAGTCGACTCATAGAAAATGGAGTCAGGTACCCGAGTACCCGATGTCATCACTATTAATTAGCTATATGTATCTATCCCTATATTGTTGTACTGTATGTTGATTGTGCCAATGGGCAAATGATGTCAAATATCAGGCTATAGTATAATTATGGTGAAACCACTTCAATTGTTTTTGCTATGTTAATGAATAAACACTTAAATTATGAGTGTAGCTCTACATTTGTTTTTTCTTTCAATATAGTAAACTCATTCATTAATAATTATTGTGAAGAGATATGCAAGTGTTATGTACAACTAACTTTGCTTTGAAATATAAAATGTGAAATGAAAATTTGAATAATAACATTCATTCTACTGTAAACCAATTCTAATTCCAAGTTAGGTATAGTTTATTCATAAGTGATGTAGTAGGTAATGTGCAATGTAGTGCACCAGGAGTTAAGCTATGTCATTGCAAATACGGTGCTGGCCTAGTAGATTCCCATTTATGGATGTCCACTAGAATTCTCTCAAATCATTTTCGAGCCTCGCACATTTTTCTTGTTAATTTTTTCTTCTTTCCAAACATAGTAAAACACAAACAATCACATCTTTTATACAAAGAGGGTGGGGGAAACCCGTAGCAGATTGCAAGAAGGGGTATAGAGAGAGGGGGGATCATAAATGGAAGTTTCAGCGCCGGTGCGACGCTAAGGGGAGGCGAGGGGGGACAGTCCCCCCCCTGAGCATCGCCTTCGCCCCCCCAGTCGCCCCCCCCCCAAACAGTATTTACTGCTAGACAATCACTATGCATTCCAAATCGTGTTCAATTGTCAGATATATATTATATTTATTTACATTTTAAGTGTATAAGGTATACTGTAAAGGTAGGGCCTATACTGTAATAGGAACTAAAATCCCAATTCTAGTAAGCTAACCGACCACGTTCTGATGACGTAACGAAGAACGCAACGGACATTTCACAACACTTCTTCAGTTTGTTCAATTCAATCCTGCATCAAGCGCTCGCAAGCCTTCCCGTGTCTTACGTTTGCAACAATCGCCTTCGAGATTTGGCCATATTATCTATTGAAAAGTCAGTCGTAAAAAACATCAATTTGCAACAAGTCCTGCGGTTTGATGCTGAGCACCAGAACGAGCCAAAGAATATATTTTCTTCCAGTTTAGTATAACAACTGCTGCGATTTTACCCGAAACCCATGGGTTCACTATGCCGGGGATGGGGGGTGTATATTTTATACGTCCAGATTGCGTTAGCGTTTGCGCCCCCAACTGGCATACTCGCCCCTGAACTGCCTCCCCTGATGTAATATCCTAGCGTCGCCACTGTTTCAACGGCAGGTGGTAAGAACTAAGAAGTGATCTGGGTTTGTTTGGATTTGTTGAGAGAACGGTTAGGGAGTGGAATGAGTTAGCCGAGGAGGTTGTTGGGTGTGAATCAGTAAGGGAATTTAGAAATGGAATGAGGGATGATGGAGGGTGGGGAGAGGTTTGGACAGGTTGCAACCGGGCAGTTATGGCCCATTAGCAGCCTTGAAGTGTTTAATCTTATCTTATCTAATCTTTATTAGTATTATAAAGTTCACTGGCGTTGGGTACCACGTTAGCAGAATTGAATTAAAGACAAATTAATTGGAAGAATAATTCAGAATACAACAAACACGACAACAAACAAAGCACTTCCGTCGCACGCAGCACCCAGAATTGCGCTAAGCGCGGTATGTTTAAAATCAGTTATTTTTGGTTGTGTTTGTTGTATTGTCCAACTAGCTTCAGTGTTTTGTCTTCAGCAGTTGGTATTGAAGCTCGATGGTTGACGTAGAGACGGTAGCGTAGCCATGTGATTGTGATCACTGTTTATCCATATGACACTTGCTAGATAGACCCAGAAGGTGGGGTCGAGTTCCATTTGGCTGCCTGCCAACGAATAGGCCTGGAATTCTTTGTTTTGTTTTAATTGTCTCTAGGAATTAGGAAAAGCTGTTAGCCTACAGACACGTAACCCTAGACCTGCAGTGCTTTCTAGGCCCTACTTTATACAATTTTTGATATCTGACTGACTAGGTGGGCTTAAGCTTCGTGAAATCAGATAGGCTATTAGGATGTTACCATTCGGACGTGTTGTTGTGCTGCCCCGTCATTTCATCAAATGCTTAGAAAATAACACAAGGTGAGTACTGGTAAAAGAGGTAGGCCTAGACTAAGACATTCGACATCACTAGCTAGCCTAGGTCCTAGGCCTAGGCCTAGGCATTTTGGCTGGCTTTATTTTTGGTAGGCTAGGCCTAGGGCGTAGGCTCTAGGCCCTATGATCCAGCTGATCAATTATTGTACAAGGTAGGCCTAGGCCTGTAGGCTAGGCCAGGACCTAATAACTTGTAGGCCTATGTTTATATATACGTTTGTAAAGCGTAGGCCTAGGCTAAGCCTAGGGCATTGTGTGTTTATAATCCTTTCCCGTAAGTGATTATAAACACAATGCCTACTACCTAGGGCCTATTGTTCTTGGCTGCCCTGTTAACATCTGACTTCAATTATGTAAGAAGTAGGCCTACGCCTGTCAATGGCTAGGGCGAGGACTTGGCTAGACATTGATTGATGCATGCATGCACGAATATTGGTATTAAAATTGGTACAGATACAGATTCTTTATTTCTTGCATGTACAAAATTGGTACATTAAATACATCTATCAAATCCCAACCCTAGTAAAAATATTGTCTTTATCAACACCTTGAAACCTTGAAAACTGCCCTGTGTTGCCCAATCCACCCTACATTCCTTGAAGAGACGCGTGCGTTACGTTGCATCGCCCCCCTTCTCGATATTGACAAGGGAGATGCGACAACTCAGCTTTGTGGGAAAAACTTCTCCTCAAGAAAGAATCCTAATTGGCTGGTCAGGAAGAGCCCCTCAGGCCTCACCCCTCACAAACCTTCACGGACCGCCGTGACCACGTGCAGCGCACAAAAGTAGGCCTTACGAACACCATTTTCAAACAACCGCCTAGACAAACCCAACCCACCTCATAAAGACGCTTCCGTTCCGAGTTCCGACTCAGAGTGGTTTCCGCTATACCAAAGGAAGAGGGTTGCCTATAGCCCAGGCCTTGCATATATTTTAAACAATAACAATAAAGAATATGTTATGTAGGTACTGTGGCCTATTGAGATGTTGAGGTCATAGTCATGTTGAGAGAGAGAAAGTGACTAGATCTAAATATGTTATGCGGAAATTAAATTTACAAGGAGCATAGCCTACAGCTAGGCAATCAGTATCAGAAAGAGACCATGTGATTGTTATGTTCTCAATCTTGTGTTGTAACCAGCAGGTCCTTAAAGGCTATTGCCTATGTAAACTTTCTTCGTTTTTTCCTTGTGTTTAATGATCGCTCTCAGGGAGGTGTTAACTGATTCTCATGTGGTTCGTCTTTCATTTTACAGATGGCTTGCTACGACACAAACTATGAAAGCAGAACCAGCCGGGGTGCCACCTCCCAGAGAATCTCAATCGTTTATGATGAATCTCTTCCGTGGTGTTGTCCAAACCAGCCAAGTTTTCCCTTACCCAGACGTGCTCACAGATGATCAGCGAGACACATTGGGAATGCTCATTGATCCTGTGGAAAAATTCTTTAAGGTTAGGCCTAATGCTTGTATTAAAAGGTCCTAAATTAATTATTGCAATAACTTGGAAATGGGTCCTTGATATGTATAGTAAGTATTGGCATTGTATGAATTTAAAGTGTATAGGCAAGTAAAACATCAATTATGTTTTGGCATGTGTGCATTCAAAGTCTAGGCAAGCAAGATCTTTCAACATCATGTTAAGATTTTTGTTCATTATAGCCTATAGGAAACAAAGTTCAAGTATAATAGTAAATCCCATGTATCAGTTATTTACTAGGCCTATAAAACATCTTGACCTTGTGAAACTTTGTGCTTAGATGTGGAAATGCTATTGGCCTTGGCTAATCAACACTCATGCATTGCTATGGTTTTGCAATACATCATGCATTGTTCATGAGTTGAAACTTACTTTTTAAATCTCCGTTATAGGAAGTAAATGATGCTGCTAAAAATGACGCAGAAGAAAAGGTGTCCGAAGAGTCGTTAGCTGCCCTGTGGCAGCTTGGGGCTTTTGGAATCCAAGTGCCACAAGAGCTGGGAGGCTTAGGTCTGAGCAACACCCAGTATGCCCGTCTGGTGGAGATTGTTGGAGCCAATGACTTGGGGGTCGCAATCACCCTGGGCTCCCATCAGTCCATTGGGTTTAAGGTTGGTCACTAAATAGTGTGATAAAATATCTATCCTTAGAAGGGTTGTAAATAAACAATGTAATAAAACTATTTTTGTCTGAGAGAAAATAATGTTGGCCTACTTAACTGAATGCAATGTCAATAATGACAGCCCAAGTACCCTCATGTGCTGCTTTATCAATCCGATGTGTAATTGTATGGCCCAAGATATATAACATTTTGTGCTTGGCTAATAGTGTGACCGTGGTCCTACATTTCACTACCTACTGCACTTATGCATTGTCAGTAGGTCTAATAGAAGTGTGGGTTTAGGGTATTTTGCTGGTGGGAACACCAGAACAGAAAGACAAGTACTTACCTCGGGTGACAACAGGAAAAGAGTTCGCTGCATTTTGTCTGACTGAACCTTCTTCCGGGAGTGATGCTGGATCTATTAGGTATGTCACATTCTGACTAAGTAATAACTAATAAGCATCTTTATTACACTAGTTAGGATCCAGTAATGTTGTTTCTTTGGTATTTATCTTTCATACAGTTTTCATGTTGTAAAGGGTTATGACTTAATATTAATGTGAATCCTTGCTATTAGAGATTGCTGAAATGTTTTTAGAACCATTTTGAACTGTATGGGTTGAGAGAGAAATATAAAAATCCAAAGTCAAAATCCAAACATGCATTCATGGAAATGAGCCATGATACTACCTTCTTAATTAGGGATGGGCATCAATATCAAATAGCCTATAAGTACCAATAATCGAACGGCAATTGTGCTTGGTTGATTGTTTTTCAAGTGCAAATTAGGGATAATATTGCATGTAGTAATCATTCGAGAGCCGTTCAGAGTCTCCTGGACTTGACGTTGTTCTTGTTTGTGTTTTATAACTCTTTATGTATCTACTGTATTTATTATCTACAAGACCCCTGCAGTCACCTCACATGATCAACCTCACCCTATCAACTTGTCCCCCACCAAGCATTAGCATACCTAGCCATTTGGTTTCTCCTACCACACACCTATGTCGTTTTAACTCAATAACACAACAATTACAAAATTTGCTCTGTAATAGTAAACCCATTCTCAAAACCTCTACTTCTAAGCAACAGTCTGCAATCTATGTTAAATACTGAGTGCTACTTTCTGCCATAGGACCCGAGCAGTTTTATCCCCAGATGGAACTCATTTCATCATGAATGGAAGCAAGATCTGGATTAGTAATGGAGGTATCTGTGAGATAATGACTGTTTTTGCTCAAACTCCAGTTAAGGACAAAACAGGTTAGCTACCTTTACCAGGTTTGACATAATACAACAATAACCACTGGTCTGTTGTTTCATTAGGTGTTAATTTACAGGCAAGATGGTTGATAGGGTTACGGCATTCATCGTGGAGCGATCGTTCGGTGGCGTGACCAGTGGACCACCTGAAAAGAAGATGGGCATTAAAGCTTCCAACACTGCTGAACTTTTCTTTGAGGATGTGAAGATTCCTGTTGAAAATGTGCTGGGAGAAGTGGGAGCTGGCTTTAAGGCATGTAACTTTATCTTACTGACAGTTGTTAGTATTTTGCTTTTTGTCTTAAATTTATACAGTTCTTTAAAACATAAGACTATACAAAGACAATCTATTAGTTTATTTCGGTCACTGGTGCCCAGTATATATATATATATATATACAGTAGTCCCCGGAAAATTCGAACTCGCTTACTTCGAAAACTCATGTAGATTGAAGAGGTTTCCATGTCCCAGAAAAACTACATGTTATTTTCATCTGTTAATTCGAAATTCAGCTATTTCGTAATTCGAAGTGAATTTCAGAACGAAGGTACTGACATTCTTTCATTTGAAGTCGTTTATTTCGAAATAAATGACGGTGACTGTAGTGCAGCTTGAGCCATTTCCCGGTAATTCCAGTTTTTGTAAACAACGCAACGACAATAGCGAGCGGTCGCCCCGAGATGCGTTGCCTGCCTGCAACATTCCACCCCCCCTCCCCACCCCAATCCTAATAGCTGTTGCCGACCGACCACAGATGGGCAGCCTCGAAGCAAGTCGGCCGGACGGACGCCTGCGCATGCGCTGGCATTGACTCATCACTTGTTGTTGTTCGAGTGAGCTGGTAGCACGTGTGGTTGAGTGTGTTGTTTGGAGCATATCAGTGTATCAAGTGTGTGATAGTGAACATCGAACTGTGTGAAAAATGTCGGCAACCAAACGAAAGTACAACGAGACTACAATATCAAGTATTACAATATACAATATCGAATATTTCAGTCGCGCCCGTGTTGCGAATATACCCTTGACTGGTGTAATTTTAAAACAACAAGCGGACATGATCGCGCTCAAATTAAAGATCGATGGGTTTCAATGTTCAAGTGGGTGGTTATGGCGTTTCCAGCGGCGATACAACATAGGTTCTTTGGCGATATGCGGCGAGGAAATTTATATATTTCGAATTTTTATATTTCGAAGTTGGTATTTTGAGGGCCCCTGAATTTCGAATTAAAGGGGGACTACTGTATATATATATATATATATATATATGATAGGTAGAAGGATAGACCCCAACAGCTTACCTGAATTGTAGACCGTGGTGGTATAGAGATAAAGACAACATATATAAAGGACAACACAAGTTTTCCGAGACGTTTCGGTACAAGACCTTGATCACTCGGGAGTAAGAAGACTACTGACTAACTAACCTAACCTATGAACTAAACTAGCTGGCCCTATTGGCTGTTGGGGGGGGGGAGGGGGAGAGTGGCAGAAAGAAGGGGTTGGGAGGCTAGGAAGGTGGTGGGGGAAGCAGGGACATAGTTCCTCTTCACCGGATGTTTAAGTTGGGTGGAGTGCGAGATTTAGTTATCCACTGATGGGCCAACTCCCATCTTCGTAGCTCTCCTGGATTGCAGCTGGCAGTTAGTCAGTAGTCTTCTTACTCCCGAGTGATCAAGGTCTTGTACCGAAACGTCTCGGAAAACTTGTGTTGTCCTTTATATATGTTGTCTTTATCTCTATACCACCACGGTCTACAATTCAGGTAAGCTGTTGGGGTCTATCCTTCTACCTATCATATTCTAGCCTTTTGGCCTCTCTTTAATCCTGTATATATATATATATATATATACCTGTTGCAACTTTCTGGGGATTGTTGCAGCGAATAATGTACTAAAGAAGGAGGCACTTCTTTAGTACATTATTCGCAACAACAATCCCCAGAAAGTTGCAACAGGTACACATATGTCCGCGAAAACTTGAAAACTAATATATATATATATATATATATATAGAAAATATAGAACAGGCCTAAAGGCTAGTAATGTGTGAGAGGGAAAGAAGGATAGGAGCCAACAGCTTACCTGAAACCATTTGGCAGGCTGCGTAGCGTAGATGACACAAAACAAAACAAAAAACACAACACAAAAACTTCTGGACGTTTCGACGCTTCGGTCTTGGTCACCAGAAGGAGAATGCTTAAACTAAAACTATTTACAGTAAATAGTTTTAGTTTAAGCATTCTCCTTCTGGTGACCAAGACCGAAGCGTCGAAACGTCCAGAAGTTTTTATGTTGTGTTTTTTGTTTTGTTTTGTGTCATCTACGCTACGCAGCCTGCCAAATGGTTTCAGGTAAGCTTTTGGCCCCTATCCTTCTTTCCCTCTCACACATATATATATATATATATCATTGGAATTCAGAACAAGATAAACATGTTCTAGTGAAGGAAAAGGTACAGAAGGATGACAGCTTACCTGAGAAAGTAGATAGGCCTATGTCGCTTTGAGAAACATATAGATAGAAGACAAAAATAAATTATAAATATTTATTTGTCTTCTCATGTGAGTTGTTTTAGATGTTTCTCAAAGCGACCTATATCTTCTTTCTCAGGTAAGCTGTCGTCCTTCTGTACCTGTTCCCTCACTAGAACATGTTTATCTTGTTCTGAGTTCCAATTTAGTCAGCCATTTTGGCCTCCCTAAGTATATAGGCCTACATTATGTCAAACATTGCATTTACAAAAATTACATCTTGAAGTGCTCTCAGCTATCAATAAAAACTGTTAACTTAGCAAGTAAGTATCCTTTGCCATTAATACACTTGATTTTATTCTTTGTGTTTAGGTTGCCATGCACATCTTGAACAATGGCCGTTTTGGCATGGGAGCGGCTCTGTCTGGTACGATGCGTCAAGTAGCGATGCAAGCAGTGGACCACGCTACCACTAGAATGCAGTTTGGTCACCGAATAGACTCGTACGGTACTATCCAAGAGAAGCTAGCTCGCATGGCTATGTTGCATTACGTGACGGAATCAATGGCATACATTGTTTCTGGTAACATGGACTCGGGATCAGTGGATTACCATCTAGAAGCCGCTGTATCAAAGGTAATTCATGTATCAGGGAATATCCTGACAATAGTGGAAAATACTGGAAGAAAAGAGGTTTCAAGCCAATCTGCAGATTGATGTACTACGATGAGAAAACAAGTACGATACTTCAATAGTATGTCGTTAATTCAAACTAGGTACTGATGATGTTGATGTTCCTACAGAAAGTTTGGGTCTAATACTTAGTGTTATTATGAGTGTTATTAAAGGAATATTAATTCAAAATGTTGTAATTCAAATTAGAGTTTTTAGGGTTCTTTGAAATTTAAAATAAATAGGGACTACTGTAATAACATACCTAGGCCTACCTAGTAATAGTAAATTTTCTAGCTTTATAGATATACCTAGTATGACTCAATATGTATGGTCTAGTATGGTATACCAATATATGTATGGTCCCTATGGTCTAGTACCTACCCGGCATCCCTAGCCAGTCCGGCTAGGGATGCCGGGATGCGATCGCATCCCGGGCCCCTGGGCAAATCCAGGCCCTTTGGCAGTCCGGGCCCCCGGGCTACTACCAGAAAGTTCCTATGATGTAAATACTTCTCCGTATATTGCTAGAAAAATCTTAACCCCACTCTATAAGTATTATTTTGAAATTATAATTGAATTTATTGTTATAGGCCTATTTATTATAAATATTCAATGTAATTAATTGAATATAATGGAAATTATTTTGCTACTGGTCTGGTGGCCTCCGTTAACCGCGCCCTAAAATCCTATTTTAGGCCATAAAATTCAATGCAACTCCAAAAAATTTGTTGCACCTTCGGCGTATTTGCCTCCACCGGCTGGGCTTTGCCCCAGACCCCAGCTGCGCCACGCCACCTCGTGCGGGCCCCCCCGAAACCCAGCATCCCGGGCCATGTTATCCCAGTGCGCCCCTGTGGTAGAGGGAAACGGGGCTTATTCTGGCATCACACAGGCACCCTCACTAGACTCCCATACAACACTACTGGCTGCCTTGGGATCCATTTTTAATTGCATTTCACAGCTAAACCGTGCATCGTAGAGTGAAACGGGGCTTATTCTGGCATCACACAGGCACCCTCACAAGACTCCCATACAACACTAGTGGCTGCCTTGGGATCAATTTTTAATTGCATTTCACAGCTAAACCGTGCATCGTAGAGTGAAACGGGGCTTATTCTGGCATCACACAGGCACCCTCACAAGACTCCCATACAACACTAGTGGCTGCCTTGGGATCAATTTTTAATTGCATTTTACAGCTAAACCGTGCATCGTAGAGGGAAACTGGGCTTATTCTGGCATCACACAGACACCCTTACTAGACTCCCATTCAACACTAGTAGCTTCCTTCGAATCCATTTTTGATTGCATTTTACAGCTAAACCGTGCATCGTAGAGTGAAACAGGGCTTATTCTGGCATCACACAGACACCCCCACTAGACTCCCATACAACACTACTGTCTGTCTTAGGATCAATTTTTAATTGCATTTTACAGCTAAACCGTGCATCGTAGAGAGAAACGGGGCTTATTCAGGCATCACACAGGCACCCTCACTAGACTCCCATTCAAAACTAGTAGCTGCCTTCAGATCCATTTTTAATTGCATTTTACAGCTAAACCGTGCATTGTAGAGAGAAACGGGGCTTATTCTGGCATCACACAGACACCCTTATTAGACTCCCATACAACACTACTGTCTGTCTTGGGATCCATTTTTAGTTCCATTTTACAGCTAAACCGTGCATCGTAGAGTGAATTATCACTCTACAATACATCGTAGAGTTATTCTGGCATCACACGGGCACCCTCACTAGACTCCCATACAACACTACTGGCTGCCTTGGGATCCATTTTTAATTGCATTTCACAGCTAAACCGTGCATCGTAGAGTGAAACGGGGCTTATTCTGGCATCACACAGACACGCTCACTAGACTCCCATACAACTAGCTTCTTGGTAGCTGTCTTGGGATCCATTTTTAATTGCATTTTACAACTAAACCATGCATCGTAGGCTGGCGCGTACTGGCTTGGGATGCCGGGATGTGATTGCATCCCGGGCCCCTGGGCAAATCCGGGCCCTTTGGCAGTCTGGGCCCCCGGGCTGCTACCAGAAAGTTCCTATGATGTAAATACTTCTCTGTATATTGCTAAAAAATCTTATCCCCACTCTATAAGTATTATTTTGAAATAATAATTGAATTTATTGTAATATTTATTGTAAATATTTAATGTAATTAATTGAAGATAGTGGAAATTATTTTGCTACTGGTAGGGTGGCCTCTGTTAATCGCGCCCTAAAATCGTATTTTAGGCCATACAATTCAATGCAACCCCAAACAAATTTTTACGTTTTCGGCGTGTTTGCCTCCTGCGGCTGGGGTTTGCCCCAGACCCCAGCTGCGCCATGCCACCTCGTGCGGGCCCCCCGAAACCCAGCATCCCGGGCCTTTTTATCCCAGTCCGCCCCTGGTACCTACTGTCAAAAATGTTCTCTGGCAGTTTTCAGCTGAGCACAGAAAATTAATAAATTGTTACAGAATTTATTTTCTAGATAGGCTAATATGACTGTAAATGTAAATGATTTAGTTATACATCCAATATTATACCTATTGATTGTTTGTAGTGGCGTTTAGCATGGTAACTGTATCACTATTGCAGGTATTTGCCTCCGAGGCTGCGTGGCAAGTGACAGACGAGGCTATTCAGATCCTGGGAGGAATGGGCTATATGCGGGGAGCCGGGCTCGAGCGAGTTCTCCGCGACCTCAGGATATTCAGAATCTTTGAGGGCACAAATGATATTCTGCGGCTGTTCGTTGCACTTACAGGTAGAGACAGTTGTAAATAGTATGGAGTTTGAGAAAACTATTCAATATATTGATTGCATTGATACATTCGATTATTATTGCTACAAATCTAAAATTTCAATAACAAAATACATTTTTCAGGTGCTTTGTTTTGACCACCAGTTATACAGTCGTATCTAAAGATATGTTGGGTTGATACATGTCAATCGGCTGGATTCCTGGATTAGTCCGAGGAAGCGATATGAACCAACAGCATACGTTCGAGTAAGATGATGCATTTGAGAGTTGAAAGTTGACATTGACAAGAGACATAATAAAATTACGAGACGTTTCGACACAAGTTCTTGATCACTTGGAACAAGATGACTCTTCAATGTCACCTTCACCTCTCAAACTCGTCATCTTACTCGAAGTTAAGCTGGATCCTATCCTATCCCTACACGCAATGATTTAAAAAGATAGATAAAATGAGCAATGTTCTTCCATTGTGTGACTAGGCATCCAGTTTGCTGGCACCCACTTGAGAGAGTTGCAGAAGGCTTTCAAGAACCCCACCGCCAACCTGGGCTTGATATTCAATGAAGCCACATCTCGTCTGATCCGCTCTGTTGGTCTGGGAAGCCCTCCGTCGTTGGATCACCTTGTCCACCCATCTCTCAAGCCAGCCATGAATTGGACCAGCAAGGTTTGTACTTTGTTGGAGACTGAAAACGTTTAACAAGATCTTTCGTGATTACCTAGAACTAATGCATTATTCAGCAAATATCACTTTTAGTTTTAACTACTTGAATTGTATTCAACATTGTCGGTAGATGGGGGAATATTATTAACATTTTTAATACTAATCGGCAGAAGGATTTTCATGGGTAAATACTTTTCAGTTGCCCACTAAGTTTTGTTTTTTGCATAATATGGTAAAGAGATACCTATATTTGATGTTTCACCTTGAAAAGTGTAACATTTATATTATGAGATGCACCACCCATATTGTATGCGAGTATCTAATTCCTAGACATACTCTCACTACAGTAGTAAAATGTTTCCTTTCAGAGCATTGAGTTATTTGGTCAGACAATCGAAGCTGTATTGATAAAACACGGCAAAGGTATTGTGGACGAGCAGTTTCTGTTGAATCGTATCGCTGCTGCCGCCATCGACATCTATACCAGTATGGCTGTCCTGTCACGCGCCAGCAGCGCTCTCAATAAGGATCTGCCTTCAGCAAACCAGGAGATGATGATGGCCCAAGTGTGGTGCAGTGAGGTACGTAACGTAACACTGCATTATCTTGCACTTAGTACTCGAGGGTGGTGGCATTTCAAAGTGCACCAAAACGCAAAATACAGTAATCCCACGTTAATTTTAAAGTTGGTTAATTAAAATGTATATAATTATTAGGGCTGTCCAACGATAAAAAAAGATCATATCGATATCGCGGGAAGAATTATCGATATCGTGTCGTGATATCGAACTTATCTAGAAACGTATCGATATCGGCGATATCAAAACTTTCCTCGTGTGTTTTTAGGATTTCCAGACCAGCCAGAGGCCACTTATTATAAACAACATTACCATAATACGTAAATAAATGTTTGAACTTTGAAATGTCTTATAATGTGTGTCAATTTGTGTGTATACTATTCAAAATTTAAAATATCCACACAAAACAGCGATATTGTGATTGGCGTGACGTGACGTAATCGTTTTCTTTCTAAACAATAAGCTTATTAGGCGCAATTTCGATATCGCGATATGTAGGAAATCAGGGAGCAAATCAACTGTGGAGGGGCTTTGTGGATATATGTTTGGAAGTAAGGGGTAGGTGGGTGCCAGGGAAGCAAATGGCAAAAAAACAGGACCCTCCTTATTACAATACGAAGATAAGGAAATTAAAGAGGAAGGGAAAGCAGGCCTATGGTAGATATAGACGATCAAGGGATATAATGGACAGGGATGAGGCAAAAAGGATCGAGAAAGAACTAAATGAGGTGAAGAAGAGGAGATGGGAGGTATATATGACTGGATTGATGAAAGAGGGGGATAAACAAGGAAGTTGGAATAGGATGTTCGGTTATGTGAGAGGGAAGAAAGGAAAAGGGGGCTCGTTGCCAACACTGGAGAACGGGGTTGGAGAGCTATTGGTGGATAATGTGGAGAAGGCTGAAGGGCTAAACCAATACTATGCAGGGGTTTTTCAGGAAGAGGATGAGGAGGAAGACGGGGAGAGGATGAAGGGAAGGGGGAGTAAACCTATGGTGGTCAGTGTGGATAGAGTGGCAAGGGTGATAGCGGGACTGAAAAATGGGAAGGCTCCTGGAAATGATGAAATGACGGGGGATTTTCTCAAATTAGCAATGGGGGAATCGGCACGGTATATGACGGAGATCATCAGGGTATCTCTGCAGGAGGGATTGGTTCCGATGGATTGGAAGGAGGCGGTGGTAATCCCGATCCACAAGGGGGGGGGAGAGGGGTAAAATGACTAACTACCGACCAGTCTCTCTGACATCAGTGGGGTCAAAAATAATGGAGAGGGTAGTGGGTGATTTTGTGAAGGAGGTGATAAAGGAGAAGGGATGGATGGCCGAGGCGCAGCATGGTTTCAGGAAGGGTTATTCGTGCGAGACTCAGCTATTGGGAATGACAGGGGGCATAGCAGAGGTATTTGATAGGGGAGGGGAAGTGGATGCTGTGTTCATAGACTTTGAGAAGGCTTTCGACAAGGTGCCGCACAAAAGGCTGTTAGGGAAGGTGGGAGGGGTGGTGGATGATGGTGGTGTAGTAAGATGGATAGGGGATTTTCTGAAGGGGAGAACACAAAGGGCAAGGGTAGGGGATGTGTTGTCGGGGGAGATAGATGTAACCTCGGGAGTGCCCCAGGGCAGTGTACTGGAGCCCCTATTATTTGCAATCTATGTGAATGACCTGGCGGAGGGTAGGCCTATGAAGGCGAAAGTGAGATTGTTCGCGGATGATTGTGTGATCTATCGGGAGATAACGGGAAAGGAGGATGAATTGCTGCTGGGGAGGACATGGAGGGACTGGGCGATTGGGTGGATAGGAATAAGATGAGGCTAAATGCGGGGAAGTGCAAGTGGATTAGGTTTACTAGGAGGAGAATGCAAGGAGGGATCAATGGGGGATATGTTTTGCAAGGACAGAGGCTGGAGAAGGTGGTGGAAATAAAGTACCTAGGAGTGTGGCTAGAGGATACATTGGACTGGGGAGGGCATGTGGAAAGAATGGTGAAGAAAGGGATAAGAAATCTACATTTTGTGATGAGAGTGCTGAAGGGGGCGGGTAAGGATTTAAGGGAGCATGCCTATAAGACGCTGGTTAGGCCTGGGCTAGAGTACGCGGCGGCAGTTTGGGACCCGCATAAAAGTAAGGATAGGGAGGTGTTGGAGGGGGTGCAGAGGAAAGCGGCAAGGAAAGTACTTGGGAGGGGAAAGAGATGGGAGGAGGTTGAAGTTGGTGAGGGAGGAAAGGAAAGGGTTTACGAGAGTGTGACAGAAATGGTGAGGGAACTGGGGTGGGAGAATCTGGAGGATAGGAGAGCAAGGGACAGGCTGGGTAAGATGTTTAAGGTGACAAGAAATATGGAGGGATGGGGGGAGCTGCATAGAAGCACTGCACCCGCGGCTTACATGGGCCGGGGGGATAATACGTGGAAACTGGAAAGAAGGACCTGGAGGACGGACCTCGGGAAGTTCCTTCCTGGGCAGGACGGTTGTGGATTGGAATGGTCTGGGGGAAGAGGTGGTGAGCCAGGAGAAGGCTAAGGGTTTTATGGAAAGGCTGAAGGCAAAATGGGAAGGGGAGGTGAGAGGAGGAGATGAGAAGATGAAGAAATGATGGTGAGAGGCACAGGAGTCCGAGGAGAAATAGGAAGAGGAAGGGGACGGAGCAAAGGAAGTGGAAGGAGAGAGGGAAGAAAAGAGGAATGGAAGGATGAAGAGGAATGGAAACCTGCCACCGGTCCACAGTGATCAGCAGCGGGGGAATCAACAACAACAACAACAACATAATTCTATATCGATATCGAATTATTTTTCCATTATCGAAATCGTATTGAATTATCGATATCGTTGGGCAGCCCTAATAATTATAATTGATGAGGAAGTTCCTACAGAAGGTTTTGCCATTTAAGACAGTTTAAAAAGTTCTTCAATTCAAATTGGGATTTTTATGGTCCGTTGAAATTTGACTTAAAGGGGGACTACTGTAGGTAGTCTTATTTTGGATGAAAAAGTACAATGAAATGCTTTTATGCACGTTTCCTGCTTATTCAGCAAAATGCCGAGCGTCATATTTCTAGTATGCAAAAACATAGAAAATTGAACAGACTAACAATTTTTCCATTTGATGAGGGTTTGATATTAAAACAAAGTGGTTTCAACTATATTGAATCTATTGTGTGTATTTTAGTTGCGTTATCAAAATGTCTTCGTCTTCTGTATTTGCTCATAAATTGTATTTTTAAGACAAAATGTGCTAAAACAAGTATGTACGTATAAAGTGTGCAATAATAAATCATAATTTAAGTTCAGTTAGCGTAAGTATCCAAACAAAAGATATCTTTCCTCAATTACTTAATTCAAACCTAAAATAGAATGTTTGTACTGTCCAGCTTTGGTTCCTGTAGCTTTCACTCTTACTTGTGCAACATCTGTGTGATCCCTGACTATAGATAGACCCTGCCATACACTTATATAAAAAGTGTTGTGTGTTGCAGGCAAATGAACGTGTCGCAAAGAACTTGGAAGCCGTTACCAAGGAAAGATACCTTAAGAACTACCTCAAGTTGTCCGACATTGCACGTGGTATGTGCAGTGCTGGTGGATTTGTTCACAAGAACCCCCTGGGCCTGTGAAATACGTAACTTTTATAGATACTAACATATTTGACTGAGGTTTCAGTGGACTGAACCCATTTATCTGCAAACTTTATGACGTGCTTGCATGATTGCATTTAGCTGTGTTCTCAAACAATGTTTTGTACTCGCTCTCTCACTATTGAGCGATTGTGCTTTCACTCACTCACCCACTTTGGTTGAGGCTTTTCTGTTTTATTGTTATATTTATGTCTTCACTTCATTTACAGGACTAATACAGTAATACTCATTCCTCACCCATCAAACGTCACCGGTATTCAGTGTTATAAAGTAGCAAATGTCCATATTTTGTATTACCAACTTGTTGCAAATAAATGTTGAAAACAATTAAAATGTTGCCTCTATTTTTTTGTTTTGTAAGCTATTGCAGAACTATGTGCATCACTTTTTTATTCCTTTATTCATCTCACATGGCCTTTCATCATTTTTGCTCTTCCTACTTTCCCACTTCATACATACATACATTCATACATACATACACTCATACATACATACATACATACATACATACATACATACATACATACATACATACATACATACATACATACATACATACATACATACATACATAAACCCGCGTGTCAGTATTCAGGCTTGCAAGCGAAGTAAGCAGAACAAATCACCGCTGACTTCGCTTGCAAGAAATTTATACGGCCAGCCGGAAAAGCAGACTGATTTCGGGACAGTGTGGCTAACTAAGCGAAGTCAGCCGCTGAATATTGCCACGTGGCTATACATACAGGGGTGTAATTCTAAACTTTCAGCTAAGAACATACTGTCTAATGTACTATTTAATATTCTGATTTATTGTATCGAAATTATAGTTACAGTAACCGATATCATGTTAGTATTTCCATTGATATTATTTAATGCTTCATTATTAATCATAGTTTCTACAAGATTTATAAACTAATGCTACTTGAATACTTTCACAAACAAATATTCATCTTTCACTAGACAGTACTTCTGCCGTGGATTTTATTAATGTTTAATTAAAACCAATTGGTATGGGTCTGAAAAGTAATATAGGCCTACGGAACAAATTATCAATTTACTAAGGAGCTGTAAAATTTTCCTGGGACTGGGACCAGCAGCAATATGGCCACAGGGAACTGCTGTGTCCCACTACCTACAATAATTGCATAGCTAGTCCGGTCTCCCCCGTAGGATTTTTAGGATTTTGCATATTTCTTCTTTATGTATTTTCATAAGCAAAGATTTTCAATTAAATTAAATTTAAAGCTAAGGTAGCAAGTTTATAATTGTCTGGGCTAACTATTTTATAATTTGTCAGGGAACTGTTGAGTCTCACAGCCTACAATAATTGCATAGCTAACACTATCTCCCAGTGCTAACTTGCCATTCTTTGGCAGGAATGCGTTCCTTTTTAGGCACTTTTATGGGAACGCGTTTCTTTTCTTACATATCTTCTTGTAACGTGAAAAGTTACTAATTCGTGGGAATTTAACGTTCTTTCATAAGTTCTTTTCGCCCTCGAAATCCCGCCGAAGTCCAGTATCTGCCTGATATAGTAAACTTCAGTATAAAAAATATCTTGGGACTTCCCGTGATTTCGTAAAAGGTGCCCCCCCCCCCCCCCCCTCTTGTCAGATTCCGAGTGGTGGAAGCGGACGGAGACCGGTCGAGTCTGTAGTGATAATTACAAGAATTAGATTGAAAGTAATTTTTAAAGTAACGTGAAAGGAGTAAGTTCCTTTTTTGAAAAGGATCGGGAACTTAGATCAGTTCCTTTCTAAGCAAAAGTAACTTCACTTTTAAAAGTTCCTTTTTTGGGGGAACTTTCCCAACACTTCCCAAGTCTGCTGAATTATTTTACGTTTGCTCGAAAAAGAATCACCACTGCTTCTTGTCGGCTGTAAATTAATCACACTTGAGTTAGAATCCACGAGTTACAAACGAAATAATGTTATTGAAATGTATTACTTAAAATTCGAAACGAGTATATCCACCCTAACATTTTGATAATAAATACCAAACCGTAACATAGTGAAATTGCAGACGTGACACGTTTAGATGAAGATAAAAACAAATCGCATTACGGAGCTCGTACCACGGTTGTTTTGCATGTTAATCACAGCACAATTTAATAAAATTAACGCCACTATTTCTGACCCCCGTCCGCCACTGGGGAGACATTTCATTGAGTCCAATATTAGACCCTACGTCTGAGCGCAGAAATAGATGAGTTCTACTGCGAGAAAATGGACCAAAGTAACTTATCACTTTTATCAAGAAACCCCAGCAATTCTTCGCTACACTCGCTGTTGATGACCATAGACCGCCTCACCCCGTTGTTCTGTTCGGCTCCCAACCCATTCATCACTGAAACATACGCAAGCACAATTAGCTTCACCGACCTTTCCACACAACAGATTACATTGGTAATAACGTTAAAAACTCTGTCCATCCTCCCAAACTGATGTTTCGCGTATTGTAAGTGTATTTCGGTTGTGCTTGTGCGCTTTAATTTCCCCTGAGGACTATTTTGTACGGTGAATAAGGATGAGAGAAAGTTACGGGTAGAACATTGAAATTTTGGGTGTGGGTTAATCTTCTTCGAAAAACGGACGGAGGGGAAGGAGTAACATATCCGTATTCGAGTGCGCCGAGGTCTTAATGTTTTGAGCCGAGTGTCAGGGCGTTGGGCTAATATGTCTTGGCTGTGTCTCGAAGTCCCATGCATGACGCTGAGCCGTTAGATAAAATACGACGCGTATTTATATAAATGTTATGTGCTCAGGGGGGGATAAGTAGATCTACGTAATATATTTTTAAACGGTATTTTTCTTGGAACTGTTTTGAGTCTCTTATCTTGTGAAAACACTAACAGCAGACGCACAAATTACTTGTACCCCTTACTGTACCGGTATAGTAAGATTATTCTTACGGGGGTTGCTAACGACTAACGAGCCATTAGAGCGAAGCTGCTGAGAGTCCTTGTGGCCTGGTCGACACCCACACCCACACCCAGTCAAGTCGCGACAAGGAATATTTCAATCCGTTTAAAATTTACAAGTAAGTTGTTTATCATCACATTTCAAGTATTCCAGCTAAAAGAAAAAAACGTATATGCAAGAAAAAGCAAAAACCACCACCAGGGGAGGTGTTAGCAGCCTGATAGGCCTACTCTAGAGGATCAGGGAGACGTGGGAGGCCTCTCGTCACAGCTGAACTGAACATTGAGAACAGTTATGTTACTTAGGTATATATTTATTATTTACCTGTTACTTCTAAACAACAAGCATGAGTATACTTGTATACTTGTGCTGTAGCAACTTTAAGGGGAAAATTCTATTTTGCCGTATTCTCAGTTTCGCACCTGACAAATTAGACAAGATTACGCATTTCTTTCCTTCGAGTGTTATTTTATTTAAATACACCTCTGTTAGTAACGTCCTTTGTCTCTTAATACTTTAAAATCCTGTTTCTAATGGGCCTGTCTACCTGTCTTTCGTCTCCTGCTTTCTTTATTAGCTGGAGCATCTTCTGCTGCAAAACATACCAACACTCACTGTCCAAATGGAGCGTGGGCTGGTCGACTATAATACTAGGATTGTTTTGATGTTATATCTATGTATGTTTGTGCCAGTATAGAGTACTTTTGATTTATGTCAGAAGAATAAATATTTTTATAACAACACAACTGTTCCTTTAAATCACGAATGGGCATTTTATGTAAGAGTTTCCTTCTAAAATGTATAACTGTGTTTTGTGTCTAGATCAATTTAACAACAACTTCACACGAACCACGCCTGAAAGTATGATACTAGGAGAGAATATTGCGCTTAGTATGTGAGGAATACAAGGCACCACTTCCTTGCATAGGGTCCATATTTTGTGCTGAACATACTGGTGTACTTTACAACTGTCAGAGCAACGAAGCAAATAAGAAATTGTATACAATGTCCCCCACTGAAAATCAGTTTTTGTAACTGAGTGAGTGTATAAATGCAAGTGTATTTATTTAGACACAGGGTTATCGCCTGTTTCTCTATAATTATAGGTTTACGATAATGATTTTAATTTGAAATAACAGTAATCATACAAAAGCTTGTAAAAATACTATTTCGTCATACTTATAACAGTCAAGAATGAGGCAGTGCTATAGATATTTAATTATTTATGTTGTTTCTTTCTTTCTTTCTTTCTTTCTTTCTTTCTTTCTTTCTTTCTTTCTTTCTTTCTTTCTTTCTTTCTTTCTTTCTTTCTTTCTTTATTTATTTATTATAACTATAATAATACATATAATTCAATAAATATCATAGTACTAGGCAATGAATAATGCGATGGATTATTAACGATGGGAGTTTAGGGATTTATAAATGCGTGTTTTTCCATTCTGACTAACCAGGATACTTGATAGCATCTAACTTATGACTGAGATGATGCCGCAAGATAAGTGTGCTAGTACTGAGCTACCTCTTTTGATACCACCTGTACTGTAAATATTATAATACGTGGACTGTAGCCTTTGTTCTGGAAGGAGAGATTAACTATGGTAATAACCTTTCTTTCATACGCCAGGTAACTATCTCGAAATGAATACCAATAGAAGGAAGAGAAAGCTCTCGCTTGGTGCCAATTGCGTCATCGCAGAGCTATATGACATACTTACTCCACTCCGCCATGGATCCAGCTACCATGTAGCGTACACCATTTGATTAAAATTATGTTCCCACATGCCATAAAGCTTGCGATAATATTACCTACCTACTATTGAAGCCCATAAAAAGATGATTATTTTAAGGCAGTTATATTCTGCCTGGCAATAAATGTCACATGTAGTCGGACGCTTTAAGGAGGTAGACAGCTTTTAATCAACGCGAATAGGCGTATGTTGTGTGCGTTCACTTTAATAGAACGCCTATAAACTGAGTACTAACTTATTATACCTATAGTAAAGAAGTGCGGTGTAAGCATAAGCTAAAGGAAAACGCAGGATCGTGTTGTAAGACCTTTGCTCTGGGGTAATCACCACTGCTAGGGTACCTACTTGGCACTAGCTATCCAAAAATTAAACACTATTTTGGAACCTACTGCGTAGAAAGTTTATTTTACTTATACTTACAAATACCGGCAGAAAGAGAAACACAGTATTGTATAGAAAGTATAACATCTGGAATCTCTACATAGCTATGCCTTCGAGCCACTCTCTGGACCCGGGACAGTGGAGTCCTTTTCTGAGTCGAGTAAAGGTCTCGGATTATCACTTCGCCTTCCTCATTCCAACATCTCTGCTTTTCCGCATTCGATTTACCTACGCCAAGCTGCCAGCCTATAATATGTATTGGGCTCCCGCAGGACCTTACAACTCTTCCATATTATTCTAAATTCACATTTACCATTAAACTATCTTCCTTCATTCTCAAAATATTCAGATACCGTTATGTATGTGTATAAATATTCACAATAATTTCGTTAATCATTATACCTTAGTCTAGAATTTAGATGTTATATTTACTTACAAATTTATTTCAGCATGCAAATAATTAAGTGTACTGATAATGTGCATTCTTCTTGTAAGAATGACGGGAGTGCCCTCAGAGAGGGGTTCCGATCACCCCTTGGATCGCTACCATGATAGCTAATAGAGTATGAAACAACATAGCCTACACTTGATTGATATTAACGATTAGAATTGTCCCCTGAAGTGCCAACTATGACACTTGTGACCATATTATGACATTATGACATGACATACGTCACCCGCGCCTGCAGATAAACTAAATGCCCGGTTTGTGTCCGTGCAATATCCTTCTCCACCCAGATAAGGATGTGTCTAGATTAGTATCACGAACAGGACACTTTTCTCATTTCTTGTGACAACTTTCTTGACACTGACTATAGACTTGAACATGTAGGGGTGACCAAACGATGTTGAATAGTGGATTCTGGTTAATTTAAGTCTCTATTTCAATAATGGTATTCGAGACGATGAGGGGTGATTGATGAAGAGGAAGAACAATTACAAAACCATGCATTATGCGGGATTGAAACCCACGTCTCTAGGGCACACACACTGGTTTTAGTAAATACATATTATAAGACTAGCACTTACAACTAATCTCATATTTTATTTATTAAACACAAACAAAAACGATGTTACAAGTAAAAAATAATCTAAATAAGAGTTCTAATGTATTCAGTACTCATATCAGTATGTTATAGTAAAATATTTAATCATATACATTTTTAACAATATATAAATTTTTAAACTTGCGCTAAAAAGTAAAGATTTTTGACGAAAAGTGTGGTCAGGTTCCCGCTCTAAATGATTATCAGGACACACATGAGATTAATAAACTGGTATTGGAGATAGTTTAAAACTATGTTGCTGTTGGGCTTGAGTCTCTCTTGGGGAAACATAGTTGACTACATAAGGCAAGATAATACATAGAATGTACCTTCAACTGTTTCTATCAAGTCAACACATCAGAAAATGTTGCCTTACTTTTGTGGAAATAATAAAGTTTAATTTAATAACATTATACACAAGCTTAACTGCCGACTGCTAAGTTAGTTAACACGACGCTTGCAGGAGTGGGAAGATTGCGAGTATTATGTATAAATGTAACATTTGATAGCTGTATGGAATTAGTCTTAAATGAATATTTAAAGATAGTTTCAAATGACGTTTAAACTGATGGATGGCCTTAAAGGGTGCCGCGCTCCTGCGAAATAACATTAAACTACACTTGGCAGTTATTAAAAGTAATTCAAAGATAAATACTGGTATTATGTGTCTTGTAGAAGTTGCCAGTGCCGAGTGATAAGAGTAGAGGTAGCTCTGTCGTGGCGTGAACAGAACAGCTTAGTAGAGGCGGTGGCAGCGACTTCCGTACAGTTTTTATATTTAGAGAGAAAGAGAGAGGGTAGATGATACTGAGTGATGTTTTGAGAGAAAGAGAGAGAGAGAGGGTACATGATACTGAGTGATGTTTTGAGAGAAGGAGAGAGAGAGGGTACATGATACTGAGTGATGTTTAGAGAGAAAGAGAGAGAGAGGGTACATGATACTGAGTGATGTTTAGAGAGAAAGAGAGAGAGAGAGAGGGTACATGAAACTGAGTGATGTTTTAAAAGAAGGAGAGAGAGGGTTATGTTTTGAGAGAAAGAGAGAGGGTACATGATACTGAGTGATGTTTAGAGAGAAAGAGAGAGAGAGAGAGAGAGAGAGGGTACATAATATTGAGTGATGTTTCGCCCCAATAACGGTGAATACTTTTTGTGACAGGGAATGCTGTATAATGGCGCAATCGAATATTGCAAGATGATAATGTCATTATAAGCGGAATTGCAATAATTAGCATTTGAACAAAAATAATTTTGACTCTTAGTTTTTCTTTTAATGGAAATTATACATATGAACTTGTAACACATTTATACGAAATTGATATACTTACATTATTTTCTTTACAATAAGACTAACGATGTCAATTATTATGATAAATTAGCTCAAATTAGCTGCGTTAAGGGGAAATGAGAAAAAGCAACCAATTTACGGATTAATTCCATTTTTAGCATTAATTAACAAAAACGAAAGCGATCAGATACTCATCGCATAAACAACCTATCTTAAGTGCCCCAAATCAACTCTTAACCCAATTTTCCCCCATTAAAAATTAATAGTTTTGATTAAAAAGTACATCTCTAGGTATAAAGAAGTAATTGCAATAGACGTATAAAAACATAAAGATCGTGTTTATGGTTGTGCAGCGCTAATCGGGCAGCCATATCGGTACTTCACATTAGAGACGAGAGTTTCGCGTTAAATACAGACATGATATGTTGGTGATAGGGCTCATATATTGCTAAAGGTGCTAGTGAAGACGGTGAGGGCAGCTATATGATCATACGCGACATATATTATATTAATTATTAAACAATAAATAATAATATTACACAAGTAGATACTTTTTACTCATATTCATATATCACAAAGAGATAAAACGTCAAGCAAATTATTAGGCCGGTACAATCAGTGCCATCCATATCAATTTATAATAGTTTCTAGTGTTGAGAAAAGAACAAGGTTCTACCATTTGAAACCTATCATTTGAAGTGCACACATTGTTATGCCAACACTTAGAACTACTCAAAGTGAACAGTCCATTAGACCTACTGCGGTAAGTTCTATCTCGGATCGACGCACTGTAGGAACTCAATTACAAATTTGATTCACAGGTATAAATTCAAACTTGACACTTATTTTTTACTTTGAGCTTTCAATGAATTTTATGCTTCTAGTTGATCGTACTTCTTACCCGACAGAGCAGTTTTAAGCTAATTTATTCTCTAGTATAATACTTGATTGGGGCATGGGGAGTGAGGAGTGGGGGTGAGGGCGGGATGGTCCTTGTGCTGATGTCAAATCAATGAATTGTTAATGCTTAAGCTTTGCAAGAGCTGTCTTTGGCGTACTTTGCCAAAGCAAACACTTTGCTTCCCCCAGTAATTATTCAACAGATTTGGGAAGTGGCAAACACCAGTGTAAACAGTGGAGGGTAGCGGTAACTAAGGGCTTTATTTTTCTAGGAGCCGCTTGTGTGTGTGCGGTTACCCTTCAAAAACCTATTTTGTGGAAACTAGTAGTGACGGTTGCCTCTATTTGCCATCAAACAAACAGATGACCTCCAAGTCCTAAGAAGAGGATTGTCAAAGCATTTCCAAATAAATTACCTCTATTTTCTAAAACTACATGGCGGGATTTGTCCGACCATGGATGAATATATTACCTCTATGTCCTGGAACTGCACTTCAGAAGTTGTAACAAGACAAACAAACAGATTATCTAGATATTACAAAGTTAACTATTAGAACATGTTAAAAGAGGTTCATTTTACAAACTTAATAATAGGACAATACACTTTTCTAAAATATCGTCTCTATTATTTAATTATACAATTAGATTATGAAACATATATATTGTTATAAAACAGCAGAGCGGTAGAAACTGTTTTCAAGCCGTGAACTGACCGGCATGGACAAATGGAAGATATCTGTATGTTCCATGACACAGTGACAGTGACAGACAGACAGACAGACAGACACGTTGATAGTGACTCAAGGAGTTTTCAAACATTTTCTTCAATCATAATGCTCATGCTAATGAAGATCATAGTTGAAAAATATCGTTCAAAAACTGTTACTGTCAGAATACCAATTCATAAAGTCATGTGAGCAGAAACTAAACTGATTCTACCCCAAAACCGGAAATTCTTAAGAATAATGTGCACATTCCTTCGTAATGTTCGAAGACTAACAAAATCAATCATTTCGAATGCAAAAACACCACTTAACAGTTATATTTTTTACAGGAGACTGTTAAACTCAAACTAGCAAAACGTTTGATCCAATATTATTGTATGAACGAGGTTTTGGGTAATCGCATTAACTTACTTAGTTATTTACAAACAAAATGAATTCAAATCCTTTTTGCCAATGAAGCACTAGCGTTCACTAAAGACTGAGCAAAGATGGCGCATTAACGATGTATTCTAAAGTCTTAATGGACATTTCCTATACAGTCTCTTGGTTTTGAAAAACAACACAGATAGTTTTCGCGTTGTGCTTTAAGTCGCTCTCACAGCTCCTCACAACTCTTAAAACGTCAAATTTACTGTATTCCAATATGGCGTATAAATGGAGTTTTTCAATGTCACTGTTTGTATGCTTGGTGGATTCTAACTCGCCGCTCTAAATTAGTCTTATACAGCTCAACAAACACCGAACACAGTTTCAGATTCATTCCAATAAGAATAGATCTTGAGTCGGGTTGGGATTCGAAGCCGCGATCTCCCAGTGGAGTGAGAGTCTCGTGCGCTACCCCTGTCTTCACACGTGAGGTTACGGCCACAACGTACACTGCAATGCACCCGCAACTCCATCCACACTCAAATATTATAGTTTAATCTTCTCTCAGATGAAGATTGCTCCACTCATGGTTATGTTTTCCTCTATAATTTCCCCGTAGACTTAACTTATCTGCGATCTGTATTGCTTGGAGAAAGCGCCTATTTTTAAAACGGTGTATAATTAAGCCTGTATAGATGATAATTGTGGAATGAGGAACAGAAATCAATTATGCATGTACGTTCTATATTAATACACAAATTTGTTGGTTAGTCTAAGCAAGGCCTACTTTTGCGTTGTCTACATTTATTCTATAGCGTTTATTAAATTTTCTCAAATAGGCATAAAAATGAACACACGTTCAATGTTATTAAAAACCTGATTTTATTAAAGAAAAGAACGTTCTTTCCTGGGTGGGAAAGATCAACCACTATTGTGACTTAGAATATTATTTTTTAATAACGTCTACTGCATGTGTAATATTTATTTACAGATGTTGGTTAAGGTTTTTATAATTATTTATGGTATGTTATTAGATGATATGTGCTTTTTTGTCTCATATTTAATCCAAAAAACGATATTTGTTTTTAAGTGGAATGTAATGCGAGGAAACATACGCTGACGGATTCACCAACGTCTTGAACATGATCCGCTGTTGCTGTGACCACCAGAATCACTTAATAATCAAATTTCAACTGACTTGATATAAAAGAGTATCATTAAGTTACAACTGTTGCTGTGACCACCAGAATCACTTAATAAGCAACTTTTAACTGACTTGATATTCAAGTTATTCTATAGCCACCAAAAGAAATAATGGTTTGTGTTATTGCGAGTTGTATTACTTCCAAAATAATACTCTTTTTATAGGGTGGTTCAAAACTTAATAAGCGGCAAAGAATCATAAAATATTCATAGTTTTATTAACATGGCAATAACCAGTGAACAGTTAAATTTAAAACGGCGTGTTGAAAAATGTCCTGGGTTCATGTACTTATATTGTATAGCGTGTAAAATCGTAACATCTGTACTGAAGGATGCTCCGGAGCCAAATCCTTGTATGCGATACGACGCACAGATGCTGTTGTAATACTTATGCTTGAAAGAACAATTCATACATACACTCTTGAACAGAACAACAGAATATACGTTGAAGCAAAAACATCTCCAGTTCGTACTTGTTAGGTTTTCATTATTGTTCATAGCAAAGACCGGAGATCAGTTGGATCTGTTTGACACCGCACGAAGAAGATGTTCACGTGTAGTTTTATTGTCTGACCTAATTATTTCTAATCTTTGAGTCTTCTTCCACTAGATTGTCTTAAGACTGCACAGAATTTAGTGTTTTGCCTCGATGTCTGTATAAACAACGATATCTAAGTTTTGCTCTGTTCTAAGGATTTCTAAGGATCTGTAAAGAAAGGCACCGACATATAATTATGTTTTTAACGACTGCAGAATGAATTATTAACATAATCTCGGTTATTAATTTGACAAGATAACGTGAACAGTGGGGTGAGAAGTATCAATATTGGGAGATACTGGAACGATATAGCAACTCTAGTAGATACGATGTGGAACATACTAAAAAACCCATCGCATAATATAAGGGATTTAAAAATAACCAATATGTTTATAATAGTGAAATGTTCGAGTTTCTTTTACCAAAAGTGAGCGAAACCAGTGATGTACCGGAGACAAATTCATCCCTTCACCAGATATTATGTACTTAATGTTATAACTCTTTTTGAAACAAAACTGTGAATGTGTGTCACAAGCAGACATGGGCAAAATACTCACATTTGAAGTATTTGAAATACAAGATACTTAAGTTTTGGGTATTTGAAATACAAAATACAAAATACACACACAACTTGTATTTGAAATACAAAATACAAGATACTATCTTAAGATACTTTCAAAAAAGATACTTTTTTATTAAAATACAATGAACAATTTTGTTTAATACAGTGCACAAACATTGACATGCTGAAAATTGATTTATAGATTCTAGTGTTATTTTAAAATTGAATTCGATGTGTACCCCACCTCGATGCACTCATGTTGTTGTTGTTGTATTTTCTAGTAGCAGGAACGCTTGCTTTGCTCGACTTGTGTGCGCTAACGAAACCTGGCTGAGATCTAGAGGACCTAGATGTAAACTACATACCTCGTCCGGAGAAGGTCGATAACAAAAGTCGATTTAAAAGAAATTTCAATTTCAATTCCAAGTTTGACAAGAAGATAGCGTGAAATTACCAATTTTACGTTTTTGATTACACTATCTTGTATTTTAAATGCAGTAAAAAGATGTAAAATACTTTCAAATTGGCTATTTGAAATAGAAAATACAAGATACATGTAGGACATGATGTATTTGAAATACAAAATACAAATGCCCATGTCTGGTCATAAGTTTGCATAATTAGGGGGCTGACGACATTAAATCCGTCAAGTAAGTTTAAACTAGAGTTGAAATATTAAACAACAGAAAGCAAACCGGCCTAAGGGCAAAGATTTAATTTCATGCCACACAAGTAAGAAAAATAGCTTCAGCATTGAGCCTTGGGGAACCGAAACCGTTCAGTGTGTCATGCATGACAATTCTGTCTTCTCTCAGATATACATGTGGTCTTTTCTTTAGTAAAATACGTTTCTGGGCATCTCCATCTGGCATCTCGTGTCAAGTCAGCCCTCAGACGGATAAATGTAAACATACAGTGTTATTTTAAGTGATCATAGACGGAGCTGTTTTCCTTTTACATTGGGATTCTGAATGTTAAAAGACGGTAAAACATTTTAAGATTCAAAAGGACTGTATAGACAAGAAGTAATATGCAAAATATGTGGGAGGGTACTTCATGAGGAATAAAAATGTATTACATACTACAGCATACATACGTCTTGAAAGAGAAGCTTGAACTTTTCTAGACAGAAATAATAAATAGCATCGCATAAACTACAAACACAAGTAGAGAAGTTGTCTGCTTTATCCGTTGTCTTCTTACCTGATACACAGGTACTTCTCTCCGTCTACCAATCATTGACTGAGTCTTCTCACCGGTAATATCTCCGGAACAATGCAATCACAATACAGTATTGATTCATAAATATAGTGCATATATATCTAAGAGAAAGCGGTCCGCGATGGCTTGTGTGGTTAGAGAGCAAGTTAGAGTGTCCTATGGGAAGGGACAACATGGTTCGAATTTCACATAAGGTAATTGTCCTTAGCCTATTGTCGTATACTTATTTATAACATAAATGAGTTAATCATAAAATGTTTGATGTCTGAAAGCCATTGCTAGAAATGAAGATGTTAATTTTACTTTTCTAAATGTTTGTTTCAGAATAACGGATATTATCAAATCTTACTGAAAGTGGAAGGAAATATATTATAAACTAGAAACTAGGTATGTCAGAATTTATAAATCGAAATTATAAATATACATGTTAAAATTTTAACAAACATCATTGAATTGTTTACACATGTTGATGTTTGTTTGTTATACTTTTCTAATTAATTTTACCAAAATATCACACTTTTAAATGTGACAAGATTACAAATAACTTGTATCGATCTGTCACTCCAGCCAAATTAGGAAAGCAAACCGAAAATTAGGACACACAAGTTTTGACACCCTATAATATGAAAGGGCGAGGTTCTATTATATTGACTCCATTAATATATCGGAAGTACGACTTAAGTGTGAGTTTGTAAGTGAGTTGGACAATTCGGACACCCTCGGCCTGACTAGCGAATGGCCCCGAATTTGCACTAAGTTGCTTTATCTTAAAGATGGTTAGCGCCGAGGGGTGAAAGAAACGAGTTTGGGGTGCTTCGGTGGTTGGGGATGAGCGGGTGGGTGGTGGGTTGTGGCAGGGGGGAGGGGGGAGGGGGGAGGGGGGGGGGCTTAGTAGACGTGCCAACGCGTCCATGATGCTGTAACGCAGGAATGCAACACCGAGACGCTATAGAAGAGTTAGGCCTACTCTAATTTGTCCGACAGTGATCCATGTATTTGTTCAATTGGGATCATTCCTTATCTTAATTCTTACTCCATTAAATGAGAGAATTCGTTCTGAATACAATAATATTTCAATTTAAGAAATTTTACACAATATTAAAAGTAACCCGTCTGTAAAGCTCCAACCACAATAATTGTCGGTATCGGGATCGCAATTGCGATCCGGACATCGTGCAAGAGTTAACTTACACGGTTCTTATGGCACTGTCAATAATAACATCGTAATGCAGCAATGATTTAGCATGGGAAAATGTACGATGCAAATCCCGGTTACTGTCACAATGGTGACAATAGTGGCCATACCCATAAGCAGCTTGAGCTTGAGTTCTCGTGTTTGTTCATCACTCGACATCTTAGCCTACTCAACTTGTATTAGTTCCATCAGACCACATCTCTTGTTGTCATATTGCATTGTTTTTACCACTTGATGCGCACATCTCATAAGCTTAACCACTCTCAAGTAGCACTCATTATTATTATTATTATTGCTTCTTTTTACTCTGCATCTTGGCAACACCGTGACGGAAATTACTATGGATGCCGGGTCAAAATAACCAAGCCGGGCAAAGACACTACATACAAAAAACACACTGAAACATACTATTTTCAACAAACAATGACTCTCATTTAAGAGCGAAGGATACCTCTACGTCAGAAACTGCAGAAAACTTTCGTTTTTTAATTATATCTCAAGATTGAAACACAAAATCAAAAATCTGGGAAATCATAGCGCTGTGGTTTGGTAAGCCCTACACACTGAATGATAAATGTATTTAACGTTATAATCAGTATGACTGTGATAACTATTTCCTTAAATTAGGTACTATGGAAATAAGGATCACAGTCATACTGATTATAATGTTAGATACATTTATCATTCAGTGTGTAGGGCTTACCAAACCACAGCGTTATGATTTCTCAGATTTTCGATTTTGTGTTTCAATCTTGAGATATAGTAAAAAAATGAAAATTGTCTGCGGTTTTTGACGTAGAAGTTTCCTTCGCTCTTAAATGATACTAATAGGTGGTTTTATTTCTGCGCCGAGGGCCGTAGTGATGGTAATTGTTTACACTGTACACGACCACAGGGTGGGGTAAGGGGGCGTCCGCAAACTCGACCGGCGACGGCCGATATCGAGAAACTAGGGTCGTGTCTGAAAACTATGGCAGTTTGCTACGCAGGGGTGTTCTACAGACGAACATTAAGTCAATAAATGCCAGTTGTCAATTGGTTTGGCAGGGAAAGTAGAAATACTGTTCTAAGCTATTCTATCTCTAATCTTTATCATTTCAACGTTACCCGTGTATTTGCCGAAAAATCTGTCACAATATTTCTAATGAACATTATTTTTTAATATTACTAAGCGTTTACTGTTCGTCTTTTGGTGTGAATTCTAGTTAGGTAGATCGTTTTTTAATTAACGAAACGGTAATGTAGGCCTAATGTATTTACAGAAATTGTAAATACGTATCTAGTATCTACAGTGTATAAATCTATGGACAGACGAAGTTTGAATTCGTGACTGAATTCTCAAAAGATTTGTACTGATCCAATTGCCGCAAGAATTATTCGAATCAATGTTTCAAAAGCATGACTTCATAAGCATGGGATTAAAACATTTAAAAAAAATGAAACTATTGTTACATTGTTCATTCTGGGCAGAAGGAAGAATTATTAATTGATCATTGTGTTATATACATCAATTTTGATTAAAAATTGTATTTTTGGTGGAGGTGCCGGGTAAACTTTTCATTATTATATTATTGTTGTAATACACACAAACTCGGTCAAAACCGGTGTGAACATGTTAAACGTTACAGAGAAATTAAGTTATTACTTGTAATTAATGTTTTACCAATAACAATTAACCGTGGCAACTTAAATATTTGAAAACAAATTTTAACCAAGTTTTTGCTTCTTAGAAACCACACTTGCATTATCTATGATAGGCTTTCAATATTGTGTAGCGTTCTGCAGACATTACTAAACAAGTAAATTGTTTGCGGTGTTAATATTGAGTCTACATTTACCCGTTAATACCAACGCTGACACTCAAAAACAGCCGGAGAACACGTAAACAAAATTACATTTTCAAGTTAAAAAAGTTGTTCAGCCAAGAGTTTTTTCGTCAGTTGTTTTTGTATTCTGTTTATCCATCCCTGTCTTTCAAGAGAATGATGGAACGTTAAAGAATTGAAGGACTTGAGGATTTTAGCCCTTGGTAGTTGGATTAGTCAGAATTAGATCAAGAATTCACTCTTTTTCACAATCTTTTTTATCACTCTAGAGATGGAACAGTCCCGTTTCACTTTCCTTAATCTGTCTGTGTTCTTGTTATTGTTCATTTTTTACTGAGATTTTTTAAATTCATTTCTATTCCAATTCGTTTTCTTTCAGTCTATGAAACTGTTGCTTCCTTAGTAGAAGCTTAAAGAATTATTATGGTTGTTGTAATTGTAAACCAGTTTCTATCGTGCAGATAGATATGTAACTAATGTTTGCTATCAGTAGAATGTCTCTGGCGCGCACGGCACACGGCACACGGCACACGAGACACTGCCAGCTGTTACTGCTCCGTACTTCCGTTGAGCTGAGTCGCTAGCGAGGCGGAGGAAGCGACTCAGAACGCCTCATGTTGCTCAATCGCAGCGGAAATTCATTGAAATCATTTGGAGATTGCGATTTGGTTTGAAATTATTTCAAGCAGATGGAAATGGAAACAAAGTTTGTTTTCCTCAATACAGTTTCCTAATTTGTAGGGTCAGTAGGAAGTATAATGTG